>CAJGYO010000735.1:0-182113 GCA_904845875.1 Miscanthus lutarioriparius
CCTAAGCCCAAAGCCCTAAAGCCCTAAAGCCCAAAGCCCAAGCCCAGCCCAAAGCCCCAAACCCCAAACCCCAAACCCCAAACCCCAAACCCCAAACCCCAAACCCGACCCCACACCCCGAACCCCGACCACGATTGAACAGACACGAACCACGAACCTGAACCCTAAACCACGAACCCCTAACCCCTAACCCCACGAACCTCAGACCTGAACCCCTAACCCCTAACCCCTAACCGTAAACCCTAAACCCTAAACCCTAAACCCTAAACCCCTAACCCCTAAACCCTAAACCCTAAACCCCTACGCCCTAACCTCTAGCACTACGCCCTAAGCCCTAAGCCCTACGCCCTACGCCCTAAGCCTTAAGGCCTAAGCCCTAAGCCCCAAACCCCAAACCCCAAACCCCAAACCCCGACCCCGACCCGACCCCGACCCCGAACCAGACACGAACCACGAGCCCCGACCCACAGAACCCTGAACCCCTAACCCTAACCCCTAACCCTAACCTAAACCCTAAACCCCTAACCCCTAACCCTTAACCCTAACCCCTAAACCCTAAACCCTAAACCCTAAACCCTAAACCCTAAACCCTAAACCCTAAAACCCTAAACCCTAAACCCTAAACCCTAAACCCTAAACTAAATTAATCTTCACAAAGGTGACAAACTTAAACCCATAAAGCTTGGTTACCCTAGGGGTCACGCAACCCTAGACCTAAATCAGGAGGATTTTGTTTAGCAAGTACCTCATGCTCTCGAGCTTGAGCTTCTACATGTCGGGATTCGTGTCTCCTGCGCCCAAGACAACGTAGAGCTCTAGCTGCTCCTTGGCGCGAGATCCTCCTCCGATGCGGCACCATCCGACACATCATCGAAAACAAAACCCCAGATCAAAACATGAGGAGCGAATTTCCCCCCACAATTCAACCTCTCCTAGGGCTCAAAGCGGGCGGACTCACGGATCGTCATCCTTCTTCTCGTCCTTCTTCCCCTTCCCCATGGCCACATTGCGGGCGACCACGGATCACGGCAGCTCGGCGGCGGCCATGGGCTGGGGTTCTCGGGGAGACATGCCGCCATGCACCGAGAGGGTTGATGGCTGGTCCACCGGAAGGATGGAAGCACGGACGAGTGGGGCTAGGGTTGGGCTCGCGGCGCTACGCGGTGAGCCGCCTCCGGTCGCGTGCGGCGGAAGTGAGGCAGCGGAGGGGAAGAAGGGATCCTTTTTGTTTCAGAAGAAGAGAGAGGGCTCGGATGCGGGAAGGGACAGAGATGAGACCAAGAGGTCGAGATAGAAGAGAAAGGAGAGACACAACTTCAGTTAGGGGTATTTATGTCTATTCAATAAAAACTGACAACTCAATGTTACATTTATTGAAACATAATAAAAAGTCATAAGCATTTATTGGACTGATATACCACACTATATCATGACACAATAAATGAACTCCTACAAGTATACACTGTTTACAAACTTGTTCATATCCTGCTCAGCTAACGACAGGGCACATGCATGATACATGATTCTTTTTTGTACTTATTAAGTTTTATTTTAGAGGAAACTTTCTGCATAGAGTAACCCCTTCCTGAAATGTTGTTGATTCAGATATGCTCGAATACGTTAAGTTTATTTCACCTGTTGGATATGCTTCATTTTTTTTGAAAAAATATACTGTTTACATGCTATTTCTTTGGAAAACTGTTGGATTTTAAATGAATAACTGTCTTCTGTGCAGAAATTTGGCTGGCGAGATTGCACAAGAATTCCAAAAGCATCAGGTTGCACTCTCACTCATGCTAGAATTCTTGAATCATTTTGTATTGTTGTTATATCTACGACTTGTACTAGGGTTTTGCTGATTCTTGTACATAACACCTGTTAAAGTTTGTAGAAAATGATGTATGTGTTGAACACTATGTTGAACTATGTGCTCTGTGCCCCTTTTGAATTTTTAGGATGATGGACTTGTTTAAATTGTGTGCTATGATCAATTTGACATCATTTTTTACTATAATGTTGGAGGTCTGGTTGTTGCATTCCTATCAAAAAGTGCTTAAAAATTTGTGTTACGAAAATTGAATTCAAAGTGCTGAAAATTATGTTGTTATGCTGTCTGGGTGACCTTTGGTTTCTCATAATGTCTCAGGGGCAGTTTGGTCGTTTCATGTGCCACTTAACGGTGTTAGAGGCTGAAGATGACGGTAAGGTCAGATTAGAAAATGAAATTTCAAGTGAGGCCAAATGGGTAAGAAATTTTGTTTCAGGGTCAAGAAAGAAAGACAACTTTAAACTAGGGCCAAATAAGAAATTTTCTCAAAAAGTTTTGAGCATAGGGGGTCCATGGCCCATGCCGGCCCCTCCCTAGCTCCGTCCTTGCACCATATATTGCGTAAGCCACACACATGTCTTTGGAACATAATAAAACCAAGACGACCAGAATACTATGCATGTTTGAAAGCTACTCTTAGGTGAAGCAATTAACGTGAAAATAAACTCAATAGTGAATGTATTGCAACTTTATTTTTCACTCAACAGTGAATGCATTGCAACGGTTTCATAAAAAAAAGTGAATGCGTTGCAACGTTTTCACGCTGGAGTTGTAGGTAAAGCGTCCCGGGACAATGCTGCTACCTCGATTACCTCAACTGTATAGCATATAAGCTTCAGAGTGAACCGGCGGGGTCTGATAAGGGAAAAGAGTCGAGGAGAGACCCACTACGCTTTGGATAACCACCTAGCGATAGTGTGAAGAAAGATCGTTGAGAACCCGTGAAAAAAATATGAATGTGAAAATGATGCAGCTGATGAAAAGTAGAAAGGCTTCGTAGCTATGGATGGAGGCACTAGGCAGCTGAGATAGCTATAAAGGTTAGAAGAGAGAAATTTAGATGAAGAAATCAATTTTCCCAAAGGGAAGAAGTTGGTCCATAACAAAGAAGATGCTCGCAATAAAAAAATACCGTAACAAATCTAGCCGCGCTATTAGCACGTGCCAAATTGCTAGTTGTTAATACACTCGCCGGCAGCAGCAGGAGCAGGCAGATCCTACGCAAAGATGACCCAAGATTTTCTTAATCCTCTGTATTTGTTTATCGTGTCAGGAAGTGGCTACAGGCCCCTAGATATAAACTAGAGGCACCATGGAAGGAGATGGCCGTGACAGCTTCCTAACCACATTATAACATTTCAACACTTCATGATCGCAGACTAACCTCAAATGCTTGCTTCATGAAGTCCATTCCATGTCTACTTCGCTTGGAATACTGCATAAATTTCACAAGAAACAGTTTGTGCAGCAGTGCAAGTGAGGAGTGGCAGTCAAGCTCTTTTATGCACGTGACACGTACTCGACTCTGCAGTCTGCATTATTGCAGTTCGTTCTTCTCATTCTATATAGACACGCGCATAGGAAGGCTCGCTCGGCGCCATGGTGTTCGTGTTTATCGCCGGTAATGGCATGGTGGCGGAGTTGCTGATGGCGCGCGCGGTTCGCCCGGCAGGTCCTGTCGGGGCGTTGGTTCACGCTGTTTGCGTGCCTGCTGATCCTATCGGCGTCGGGTGTGACGTACGCCTTCGGCATCTACTCCCGTGCGCTCCGGACGTCGCTGGGCTACGACCACCGCGCCGTCGCCACGCTCGCCTTCTTCAAGGACCTTGGCAGCAACGTCGGCGTCCCCGCGGGGCTCCTCAACAAGGTGGCCTAGCCGTGGGCCGTGATCGCCGTCAGCGCCGCCATGAACCTTGCAGGCTACCTCATGGTCTACCTCTCCCTCGCTGGCTGCGTCGCCCGGCCCCCCGTCTGGCTCATGTGCGCCTACGTCTGCGCAGGAGCCAACTCGTAGGCGTTCGCCGGCACGGGGGCGCTCGTCACCTGCGTCCGCAACTTTCCGGAGACCCGCGGTGCCGTGCTGGGGCTCCTCAAGGGCTACGTCGGCCTCAGCAATGCCATCCTTGCGTAGCTCCACCTCACCCTCTACAGCGGCGGCGATGCTAGGTCGCTCGTCCGCTCATCGCCTGGCTTCCCGCCGCCGTCTCCATTGTGTTCCTCGCTACCGTCGACGTCGTCCCGAGGCAAAGCATGCGCGGCGGCGATGTGTTCCTCTGCTTGCTCTACATCTCCGTCGCGCTCACGGCGTAAATCGTCGTCATGATCGTCGTGCAGAGGCAGGTCAGCTTCTCCCACACCGCCTACGCCACGTCCGCCGCCGGGCTCCTCGTCCTCCTCTTCCTCCCCCTCACCGTCGTCGTTAAGCAGGAGTACCGGATCAAGAAGGAACACGGGGAGCCAGCACCGCTATGCCGCCACCGCCGTTGCGGCCACCGTCTTCGTCTTCCCACCTCGGTGCCTTCCTGAGGCACGCGTTCAGCCCGCCGGTGCACAGTGAGGACTACTCGATCCCGCATGCGCTGGTGAGCGTGGACATGCTGATCCTATTCGCGGTCATCGCCTGCGGCGCCAGCGGCATGCTGACGGCGATCAACAACATGGGGCAGATCAGGCAGTCTCTGGGGTACCCTCCCGAGACCGTGGACGCCTTCATCTCCCTCATCAGTGTCTGGAACTACGCCGGCCGCGTCGCTGCCGGATACGCCTCTGAGTCCCTCCTGGCGCGCTACAGGTTCTCGCGGCCGCTCGCGCTCAGGGCGGTGCTGCTCGCCTCCTGCGTCGGCCACCTACTCATCGCCTTCGGCGCGCCTGGGGGGCGCGCTCTACGGGGCGTCGGTGCTTGTCGGCTTCTGCTTCGACGCACAGTGGCCGCTGCTCTACGCCGCCATCTCCGAGCTGTTCGGGCTCAAAATGCTTAGTGGCACGACGGACACCATGTGCATTTGTGCATCTTCAGGGGCATTCCGTCGAATGGCTTACCTGCTAACGCCATTGTGCTCCCTCTAATTATTACCTACAGCTCGACCGCTGTAACCTGTAAGACGCCTCCCGAGCCTGCCTGCTCGCGTGGTGGAGGCGACGGGCGCGCTAAGTGCTCGTCGATGAGGGGATCTCCCCCCGCCGTTGCCGCATGTCTCAACGCCAGTCACTACATGAAAGAGAGTGGATTTACCGGCAACCGCAGAATCGGAGGGCCACCAGCGACATGTCGACATCCTTGCCCGGCTGCTCCGTATCTTTAGGGCTTTAGGCTGCTGGCTCCGCCACTCGCCATCGCCGTGCGCACTGTCTCGTCCCGTCACATTGGCCGCTGCCGCTGCTGCCGCCCTCTCGGCTGCTTGCTTACAGGTAGCCATGGCCGGCTTAGCCTTGCCGGCGGCGGCTCGCCAGGGCTACGGTCTGGGATGTGGGCGCGTGCGGCGGCCGGCGGGTCGGCGACGGCGATCGGGCTCGGCTGCACGGGGAGGGCGGGGCTCAAAGCGCGTGGTGGACTCCTCTGCCCTGCTCCTCGGGTGCTCACCACAGTCGGCTCCTGCCTCCGCCGCAATGGAGCAGCACGTCCGCAGCTAGATGCCGCCTCCTGCATTTGCGACCGCGGTCGCGGTGCTGGCGTGGGAGTACGATGGGGATGAACGGATGGAATCATTGAGAAGATGGAAGGCGCAGTGTCACACCCGGTTTTAAAACAAAACCAAATGCTACCTATATGTATGCCAGGATCAAGTTTCATACATATAGTGATATCATTAGTGAATAACAGCAACAGTATCACGTAAAAAGGATACAAAGAAAGACTTACGAGACTATCAGAGATACACAGCTTAAACCCTCGAAACGGAGGCTCCAAACTTCACAGGCAAACGACTAGGGGTTGCGTACACCTAGAACTCAGCATCATCTTCACAACAACTTCCTAGCAGCTTTTTCTTCTGAGCAACGTTGGTTATAGCAAAGGTGAGAACATGTCGTACTCAGCAAGTGTGGAGAAAATATGAATGCAAGGCTTAAACAAGGAAAGGCTGACTGGTTGACTGCATTAAGCATTTTTAGTTGGTCACATTTTATTAGCACCTGTTTACTAAGGTATAAGTATATACCAACCCACAATTAATAGAAACATCACCATAAGCATATGGCACAACCATAACCACGATTTTAGTTCATCTTCAAGTATATTTATCATGTGAGGGTCCAGACCGCTCTTAACCGTGAGCATGGCTAATCGATCAGTTTTATACTCTACAGAGGTTGCATATCTTTACCCACAAGTCGCGTAAAAGTACAAAAAAACTTTAGACCCAACCATGCTGTGCTGATCAGGCATAATACCACACTTCTGAGGTGTGATTGCATAGGGACGCTAGGAGGCCTTTATAAAGATTCCCTAGTAAGTGGTAACCCGCTATGATCGGTAGTGTGCATAAACCTTCAATAATGAGAACGAGTTTACAATACTTAGTCTATTTCATACGACTAGAGTTCTTAGAAATACATTATTACAGTACCAAGTTCAGAGCGTGAAATTTAAACAGCGGAATTACAATAAATATCTAACATAGAATACAAGGATCCATCTGTGCCCACTAGAGAATCCTCCACACAACAGCTACCCTTCAAGCTGCACCTACAACAGGGTAAATAAACCCTGAGTACACAATATACTCGCAAGACTTACCCAACTAGTGGGAATAATTTTCCGACTCCAAAGGATATGATAAGCTTTATGGTTTGCTGGGTTTTCTTTTTACGGAAAGCAATACTAGTAGTGAATCCTTATGTATATTTCTTATTAGCAGTCATGATTAGTTCATTATCTAACAATTTTAGGTAAGCACTTGTTCTACTTTCAAGCAAGAGTTGAGCAAATAGATCTATTTCACCATATTTTATCTTCTAGTTCTTACTATGGTGCTAGATTATAGACAAGTCGTATCGGATTACCAGGCGATTCATGAATCAATGTGCCTAGCTGGATACCCCGAAACACACACCCCGCTTGTACCCCAGACACAAGTAGGACCAACCCATCACTCTCTTATTAAGGGGTCCAGGTCTCCGTCCAAACTTGGACTCCAAGCCCCACACCTGAGTCCCGGACTCAGTGTGGTGCTTAGACCTCCACCATCCCCGCCTCCAATCAGTCTGTCCAGAAAGAGCCGAAACCCACGACAAGAGAGCAATGAGTCTTTCCTGCTCCTATAAATAAGTATGTGCTCAGGATAATAAGTCTATGACCTGACTAGAATCCAATGTAACGGTCGGTCCTTAACCGATACGGATAGGAAAAATAGTGTAACCAAGCTATGTCCCATTGGCTGCGGGACAAAACCCCTTACACCCAAAAATACCCTTACCATATCTCTGCTCGGTCTCTATTTTCCTTTCACCATTTTATCATAAGAGTGATAATAATAATCACCTATTGTGAATAACGGCAGGTTACTCACGCTACCAAAAATCCTAAGCATAGCAGCTACTCGATCTATGCTAGTAGGACTCATAGGTTGGTTATCTATGCATGTGTTTCCATAAAATGCCTGTAACATAAATGCACATCACATATATATATCCAGCGATCATTCAAAATAAGGGTTATGCATCGGGGCTTGCCTTGGGCAGGTGCGGTGTTAGTAAAGTCAGCAGCTGGTGGCTCCGGGGCTCCCTCCTAGACAATGATCTCCTCCTCATACTCCTCGATTATCTCCTCGTACTCTGGTTCATCCGTGGTCACGAACTCCACCAATTCGTTCTCTACATGCATGCGATGATGATGCAACGCTCAATATTAAGGCAATAGCAGTTCTTAAAATAAGAATACATATACTAAGCCACTAAGCTAGCTCTAATGACTAAGATACCAAGCTAAGCATCATCCCCATCAAACCAGCAGGGTTTCACCTACAAGTGCTACTTAGCAATTAAATTATATTGTTACTCTTATTAACGATTTCCTATATACTACAACAAGGAGTATTTAGCTATCATATTTCTCAACTGATTCTAAAGCTACAAAAATTACAGTAAGTATATAATAATACAATGAATCTACTGTAAAAATTTCATGATCAAAGCTATTACCAATTTGCCACAAGAATTCCTACAAATGCTACCTAAATAATACTAAACACTCACAAACAAATAGCCACTGGTATCAACAAATATGTATATGAACTAAATACACTAACATATAGAGCACAATTTTAGGAACCTAACAAAATTAGTTTCACAATTTTTAGATACCTACATGATTTTATATGATTTATCAAAGTTCAGCTCAAAATTACAAATGAAAAGCTATTTCTATTTTCCCCGAAAAATCTAAACTAAATTCGGCCCACGCGGCCCACGCGATGCCACGAGCGTGCGCGAGCGCATGGTGGCCCACAGGTGAGGCGCGGCCCATGCGCGGAGGAGGCCCACGGTGAGGAGGCCTACGCGCGCTGGCACATATGCAAAAACGCCACTGGACTATGAACAAAACAACCCACAGTCCACGTTACTATTTCTAGAGACAACACTTATGCAAAAAAACCTCGGGCCTTTCTTCTCTTTACAACAGTGAGACCCTCAGCCATCCCCGCGCGCTCTGATGCGGCGAGCAGTGGCACAAGCGCCAACATCGGCCACACGGGACCCCTGCTAACCTAGCTACGAGGCCGACGCCCACCTAGGGTTCGACGTGAGACGATGGGCGGTGGTTGCGTGAGACGGGACACCGTAAAAGGACCTCTCCACGATGGCGGACACCCTGCGGCAATGGCGATGGCGTTCAGGTGAGCCGCAGCAACAATCAAGGCGGTAGGGCAGCGGGTGAGCAACAATAACTCACCAGTGACCTTACCAAGAAGCCAGCTCGGCTAGAGACTACCCGAGCGAGGCTGGCCACGTGCGCGCAGTGAGGTGAACAGCGGACCGCAAAGGCACGGCCACATTAGCGATGAGGAGGTGGCACAAGGGCTGTGACTAGCGTGCGCACAATGAAGAGGAAGCCAAGGCGAGCTAACGGTGCAAAGGAATTAGCGCCGGGTAAAGTCATAGAGACTGGCCACAACGCGGGCGACGACGGGCCTTAACGGCACGGTGGCAGCAAGATTCCAAAATTGGAGCTCGACATGACGCGAGTCAAGGCGGGGTCAGGTCGGTTGGAGAGGGGGCACGAAGGCTGAGACGCGAGCATGAGGAATTGATTAGAGGTGCTCGCTCTCTGGCTTCACCACGACGTGACATGATGACGGTGGAAACAGAGGGAGGGAGAGACGAGCACGGCAGTGGGTTTGGCTCGTCCATGCCTTGGCAGGTCACGAGCGGCGAGACCGAGAGTCCCACGCACCGGCGCTAGATGACGGGCGTGCGCGCCCGATCGGCGTGGCCCGAGCGGCCATAGTGCCATAAATGGCAAAGCAACGGTAGCGCACACGGCCACATGCGGACGGCACCCAACCGGGCTAGGGAGGGGCAACGCGATGCAGCATGTGTACAGGAGCAACACGACGGTAGCGGTAGCATCGTGATGCGAGGTAGCAAAGGCGGACGCGATGGCAGCGCAACGTGGGATGGGGTAGGACAATGATGGCATGACGCGCATGGCTGGAAGCTAGCGGCGGGGTAGTAGCGCGGCAGTGAGGTGGGGCAGCCACGCACCAGGGCTGTCAGCCACAGCGGCTAGCCGAGCGTGGCCAGGCATGCGCGTGAGCGGTTGGCGCGTCGACGTCGTGGCTCAGGGGCGCGGTGACCGTGCCTACGCGAGGAAACCGACCGAGGACGTGCCATGCACGCTTTTAAAGCTCCAAAATAACTAATCGGTTGGCCAAACACCCAAACCACCTTCACCATACTTAAGAGGGTACATTAGGCTACCAAAACAGGCCATGACACTACTCTTCCTCTTAACTAAATTTTTCTACAAAAATTGATGAACAAAGCAATGTCTACCCTTTCCAAAGTTCAAGAAATTTTCTAAGTTTTGAGTTTAACTCTATTTCAAATTGCATTTCTAAACTATTAGAAATCTTAGCTAGTAATATCATTTTTCGACCGCAGCTATTTCATCATCATCTACAAGGTTTGTACTTCAAACTTTATTTAAGTATCACATACATGTTCTATAGCATTTTTGCTTAATAAAAATTGGTTTTAAACCCTAAGTGATACAACATGACTATTAAATTTAACATTCGTTTCACACTTTCGTTGATCATTTTGAGTTACGGAAATTGATCTACACTCATTATTACATGCATTAACACATAAATATGATGCTCATGACATGTTTAGTAATGATTTACAGTGTAACACTGAGGGTGTTACAAATCTACCCCTTAAACAAAATCTCACCCCGAGATTTCATGTGACTAGAGTGGGGAAAAGAGATAAGAAATAAATTCTGATTTAAACAATTACCTTGGTGAACAAGAAAGAAGGTGGGGATAATGCTTCATGATATAGCTTTCTTGCTCCCACGTTGCTTCATCCTCTGAGTGATTTTGCCACTGAAGTTTGTAAAACTTCACCACACTGTTTCTAGTCACTCTTTCTTTTTCATCCAAGATCTTGACATGATGCTTAATATAAGACAAGTCAGGCTAGAGGGAAAGTCCTTCAATTTCCATTACTTCCTCGGGAACTCTCAAACATTTCTTCAACTGAGAAACATGGAAAACCTTGTGTACTGCTGACAAAATATTTGGAAGTTAGAGACGGTAGGCAGCAGAACCACACTGGGCCAAAACCTTGTAAGGTCCAATATAGCAAGGGGCTAGCTTTCCCCGGACACCAAAGCGATGCACACCTCTCATGGGAGATACCTTGAGATACACATGATCACCAACTTCAAATTGCAAGGGCCTTCTTCGCTTGTCCGCATAAGTTTTCTGATGACTTTGAGCTGCTTTCAAATGGCTTTGAATAATACTAACTTGCTCTCAAGCTTCTTTGATAAAATCAGGCCCAAAATATCCACGATCACCCACCTCAACCCAGTTAAGAGGTGTTCTACATTTCTTACCATATAGGGCCTCAAAAGGTGCCATATGAATGCTTTCTTGATAGCTATTGTTATAAGAAAACTCAGCTAAATTCAAGCATTCGTCCCACTTCTTAGGAAAAGAAATGGCACAAGATCTCAACATATCCTCAAGTACCTGATTGCCTCTTTCTATTTGCCCATTCGTCTGTGGATGATAAGCTAAACTTCGGAGAAGACTAGTACCGAGACACTCTTGGAGTTGCTCCCAAAAGCGAGAGACAAAAACTGACCCCCTATCAGAGATGATGGTAAGAGGAACTCCATGCAGGGTCACAATTCGGTCAAAATACAACTTGGCATACTTGTTGGCTGAATATCTGGTATCCACCGGGAGAAAATGAGCGGACTTGGTAAGGCGATCCACAATGACCCAAATAGAGTTATAGCCCTTGGACATGCGGGGTAAACCCATAATGAAATCCATGGAAATATCCTCCCATTTCCAAACACGGATAGGTAAGGGCTGCAAAAATCCTAGGGTACACATATGGTCTGCCTTAACTCTACCATAAGTATCGTACTCCACGACATACTTGGTGATATCTTGCTTCATATTGGACCACCACTATAAGTGACGCAAATCATGGTACATCTTGTTGCTTCCTAGGTGGATGGACAACTTGGAATGATGAGCTTCATCCAAAATCTTTCTTCAAAGCTCCTCACTTAACGGAACAACCAATTTGTTCTTAAACCTCACTACACCTTGATAATCAATTCTAAAATGAGGACCACGCCCTTAAGCAATTAACTTCTTGATATGTGGAATTTTCAAAACATCTTGCCTTTGCTCTATAATAATTTGCTCAAGTAAATCTGAGACTAGAGCAATATGGGCTAGCACCTCAGCATGGTTGAGAGACAAGGATGCTTCTTCAACTTGATACGACTTTCGGCTCAAGGCATTGGCTACCACATTAGCTTTTCTAGGATGGTAATGAACCTCCAAATTATAATCCTTGATTAGTTCCAACCATCTCCGTTGCCTCATGTTTAGCTTGGACTAAGTGAAAATATATTTGAGGCTCTTGTGATCCGTAAAAATGTGTACTTTATTTTCCAACAAATAATGCCTCCAAATTTTTAGAGCGTGCATCACATCAGCCAGCTCTAAATCATGGGTGGGATAATTCATCTCGTGCTTTTTCAGCTGGCGTGAAGCATAAGCTATCACACATCCATCCTACATAAGCACGCATCCCAATCCAATCCTTGAGGCATCACAATACACATCAAATGGCCTATCAATATCTGGTTGGGCAAGAACAGGAGCAGTGGTAAAAAATTCCTTCAGGGCTTGGAAAGCTTCTTCACAAACCAGACTCCATACAAACTTGACATCTTTTTGGAGCAACTTGGTCATTGGTTGGGCTATTTTTGAGAAGTCAGGAATGAAGCACCGATAATAACCAGCAAGATCAAGGAACTAACGGATCTGATGCATTGACTTTGGAGACTTCCAATTTAACATATCTTGCACCTTGCTTGGGTCTACAGAGATACCTTCAGGTGTCAGAACATGTCCCAAAAACTGCACTCGATCCAACCAAAACTCACATTTACTGAATTTGGCATACAACCTGTGTTTCCTTAATCGAGTCAGTACTATCCGAAGATGATGTGCATGTTCTTCTTGGTTCTTGGAGTATATCAAAATATCATCAATGAACACCACTACAAACTTATACAACTTCGGCATAAAGACTGAATTCATGAGATACATGAAGAATGTAGGAGTATTAGTGAGACCAAAGGATATGACTAGGTATTCATACAACCCATACCTAGTAGAGAAAGTTGTCTTTGGTATATCTTGTGGCCAGATCTTAATTTGATGATACCCAGAACGAAGATCAATCTTTGAAAACATCTTGACATCAGCCAACTGATCGAACAAAGTATCAATACGAGGTAAAGGATACTTGTTCTTAATGGTTACCGCATTGAGAGGGTGGTAATCCACACACATCCATAGAGTATCGTCCTTCTTCTTCACAAAAATAACTGGACAACCCCATGGTGAAGAACTAGGACGGATAAATCCCTTCTCCAATAATTTCTCTAACTACTTCTTTATTTTAGCTAGTTCTTTAGGAGCCATGCGGTAGGGACGCCGAGAAATAAGAGCAGTGCTAGGTTCTAACTCAATGGAAAACTCCATATCTCTATCCAGTGGCAACCTAGGTAGATCTTCAAGGAAGACATCTGGGAACTCACATACCACAGGAATAGAGGCAAGATCAGGAGAAGCTTCAACATGAGCAGCAACTGATAAGGCTAGATCTGAGGGCATAAGAAGAGGTATCCTATCCTCGAAAGAAGGAAGCCATAACTCAATAACTCTCTACTTAAGGTCCAAGACTACCCCATAAACTCACAACAGTTCATGCCTAGAATTGCATCAATGCCTTGCCCAGGCAGCACCATGAACTAGAGGCGGTAAGTGTGAGTGGCTAGCACTAATCCAACTGTGTTCGTCCAAGTATTAACGCACAACTGCACACCCGGAGTACTGATTCTATAGGCAATAGGTATAGCCATAAGAGATATATTGTGCCTCTATGCAAACCCCGTGCTCATGAATGAATATGATGCACCAGAATCAAACAACACATATGCTGGGTGGGAATCAATGGTAAACATACCAGCTATCACTGGTTCATTCTGCAAGATTTCCTCAGCGTCAGTGAAGTTGACCTACCCAGAGCGGCTTATGGGCACCTTCTTCTTGATGATCGTCCGCTTGATCAGATGGGAGTTAGCTGAGGGCTGAGCAAACTGTGCAGGTTGGTTCTACGGACACTCCTAAGCTTAGTGGCCTTCCTTGCCACACTTGAAACAAGCACCAGGCTTGTTCCCCTGCCCCTGATGCAGTGGGACCTGCTGTCCCTAGGGTTGGTGTTGTTGCGTCTATTGAGTAGGAGAACGGTACTGAGTGGGAGGTGCTTGATAGGTCTATTGAGGCTGACAGAATAACTGCCCACCCGAAGGCTGATAGAGCACCCGCCTGACAACCAGCACCTTTTGAGCCTAGGGTGACTGGAAGACCCAGTAATCACCCACTTGCACTTCCACTCAGCCTGAGAGTCACGCTGAAGTCCCTCCATGGCAATAGCAACATTCATCATAGCACCAAAAGTCTGATAGTTCCCTATGTACAGCTCCTTCTATAGACTGCAAGAGAGGCCACGATAGAAACGATCCCTCTTCCTCTCCTCAGTATCAACGTGGGTCCTAGCATACTGTGATAGATGGTTGAACTTGTTTACATAGTCCATCATAGACATGCTCCCTTGCCTCAGGTCCAGAAACTCTGTCAACTTCCTATTTAGTACATCAGTAGGAATGTAATACTCTTTGAAAGTAGTGGTAAACTCCTATCAAGTCACATGATGATCCACCAGCTACATGGCATTGAATGTGTCCCACCATGCACTGGCAGAACCCAACAGCTGCTGTGCTGCAAAGCGCATCTTCTGCTCCTCAGTTACAGTGAGTAGCAGAAACTTCTGCTCTAGAATACAAAGCCAATGCTCCACATCCAGAGGCTCAGCAGATGGCTTGAACATGGGTGGGTGTAGCTTTAGGAAATCCTAGTAAGAACAGGGCCCCTCGGGACTGCAGGCACCACCCCCGTTCCCACCATTGTCTCCATGGCCCCCATGGGCGAAGCTACCAATCGCCTGGGCTAGCATCTCCAAGGCACGGGCTGACTCACGCCGAGCAACTATCATCTCCGCATGGGTCATTGGAGGTGGCGGTGGTGGAGGAGGAGCCAGAAGCGAAGCCTCATGGCTCTCCCCATTGGTGTTGCCAATTCCCTCACCTTGACCGTTATCACCCGGGTCCGCCCTAGAGCTGGTACTCCCGCAACCAGACCTCAGGTTCATCTGTAAACATATAGGAACCAACCATTAGGGACAACCCTCCAGATTAGGAATAAGAGATTAGAGAAATGATAAGGCTTTTATTAA
Source organism: Miscanthus lutarioriparius (assembly GCA_904845875.1). Lineage (NCBI taxonomy): Eukaryota > Viridiplantae > Streptophyta > Magnoliopsida > Poales > Poaceae > Miscanthus > Miscanthus lutarioriparius. Next base: position 14,888 of record CAJGYO010000735.1, read on the forward strand.
AGGCATTCTTTTAGGTTATCCTATCCATTTACTAGTCCATAATGTACGTGTGGGAGAAGTCTAGTTTAAGCAAGGTCCTATTTTCATGATGCATGCATCGACCTACCCATTCACTCAAGCCAGAATATAGCAGCATTCGTAAAAAATTTCTGCACATCGCACACTCACATTCCGTACGCTAAACAATTCTTACGCAGCGTAAGTTAGTGTACCTACAGAAGATTGATTAGATAAACCAGTGCCGCTATCCTAGATAGACCATATTGCTAGGGCTTATACTTATTTACATAATTATATCGCATCCTACTTTTCGCAAAACTTTTGTTGGTCAAATTTTAGGTTTTAAAAAGAGTTATGAAACTCATAGACTCATTATTGGCTCTGATACCACCTGTGGCAGAACCGCCCGAAATAACACACCTTCGGAGGCGCTCGTCTTCTACCAGACACTAAGCACCCCGAAAGCAAGCTACATCGGACGGATTCCGTCGAGCACACCCCAAGGGAGAACTCGAATAATCCACGTTTTTCTCTAGGATTCAATAATAAGAACGAGTTTACAATACTTAGTCCATTTTATACAACTAGAGTTCTTTGAAATACATTATTACAATACCAAGTTCAGAGCACGGAATTTAAACAGCAGAATTACAATAAACATCTAACGTAGAATACAAGGATTTGTCTATGCCCACCAGAAGAATCCTCCACACAATAGCTACCCTTCAAGCTGCACCTACAACAGGGTAAATAAACCCTGAGTACACAATATACTCGCAAGACTTACCCGACTAGTGGGAATAATTTCCCGACTCCAAAGGATATGATAAGCTTTATGGTTTGATGGGTTTTCTTTTTGCGGAAAGCAATACTAGTAGTGAATCCTTATGTATATTTCTTATTAGCAGTCATGATTAGTTCATTACCTAACCATTCTAGGTAAGCACCTGTTCTACTTTCAAGCAAGAGTTGAGCAAATAGATCCATTTCACCATCTTTCATCTTCTAGTTCTTACCTTGGGCTTGCCTTGGGCAGGCGCGGTTATGCACCAGGGCTTGCCTTGGGCAGGCGCGGTGTCAGTAAAGTCAGTAGCTGGTGGCTCTGGGGCTCCCTCCTAGACAAGGATCTACTCCTCGTACTCCTCGATTATCTCCTCGTACTCCGGCTCGCCCGCGGTCACGAACTCCACCAATTCGTTCTCTATATACATGTGATGATGATGCAACGCTCATTATTAAGGCAACAACAGTTCTTAAAATAAGAATACATCTACTAAACCACTAAGCTAGCTCTAATGACTAAGATACCAAGCTAAGCATCATCCCCATCAAACCAGTAGGGTTTCACCTACAAGTGCTACTTAGCAATTAAATTATATTCTTACTCTTATTAATGATTTCCTATATACTACAACAAGGAGTATTTAGCTATCATATTTCTCAACCGATTCTCAGGCTACAAAAATTACAGTACACATACAATAATACAATGAATCTACTGTAAAAATTTAATGGTCAAAGCTATTACCAATTTGCCACAAGAATTCCTACAAATGCTATCAACACTCGCAAACGATTTAATAGCCGCTGCTATCAACAAATATGTATATGAACTAAATACACTAATAGATAGAGCACAATTTTAGGAACCTAACAAAATTAGTTTCATAATTTTGGATACCTACATGATTTTATATGATTTACCAAAGTTTAGCTCAGAAGTACAAATAAAAAGCTATTTCTATTTTCCTCGAAAAATCTAAACTGAATTCGGCCCATGTGACCCGTGCAGCCCACGTGGCGCAACACGCGCGCGCGAGCGCGTGGTGGCCCACAGGCGAGGTGTGTCCCACACGCGGATGTAGCCCGCGGTGAGGAGGTCTGCGCACGCTGGCACATATGCAAAAACGCCCCTGGACTATGAACAAAACAACCCGCAGTCCACGTTACTACTTCTAGAGACAGCACTTATGCAAAAGAACCCTCGGGCCTTTCTTCTCTTTACAACGGTGAGACCCCCGGCCATCCCCACGTGCTCCGACGCGGCGAGTAGTGGCACAGGAGCCTACGCTGGCCACATGGGACCCCCGCTGACCTAGCTATGAGGCCGACGCTCACCTAGGGTTCAACGCGAGACGATAGGCGGCAGTTGCGTGAGACGGGACGCCGTAGAAGGACCTCTCCATGACGACGAACACCTTACAGCAATGGTGACGGTGTTTAGGTGAGCCACAACAACAATCAAGGCGGTAGGGCAGCGGGTGAGCAACGATAACTCACCAGTGACCTTACCAAGAAGTTGGCTCGGCCGGAGATGACCCGAGCGAGGCTGGCCACATGCGCGTGGCGAGGTGAACGGCGGACCGTAAAGGTATGGCCGCGTCAGCAGTGAGGAGGCGACACAAGGGCTACGACTAGCATGCGCACAATGAAGAGGAAGCCAAGGCAAGCTTACTATGCAAAGGAATTGGCACGGGTAAAGTGATGGAGACTGGCCATGACGCGGGCGACGATGGGCCTTAACGGCACGACAGTGGCAAGATTCCAAAATTAGAGCTCGTCATGACATGAGTCAAGGCGGGGTGGGGTCGGCTGGAGAGGGGCGTGAAGGCGGAGTCGCGAGCATGAGGAATTGATGAGAGGTGCTCGCTCTCTGGCTTCGCCGCGACGTGACATGACGATGGCGAAAACAGACGGAGGGAGAGACGAGCACGGAAGTGGGTTTGGCTCATACACGCCTTGGCGGGTTGCGAGCGGTGGGACCAGGAGTGCCATAAATGGCAAAGTGATGACAGCGCGCATGGCCACATCGGACGACACCCAACTGGGCTAGGGAGGGCCAACGCGATGCAGCACGCGTACAGGAGTGACACGACGGCAGTGGCAGCATCACGACGCGAGGCAGCAGAGGCGGATGCGATGGTAGCGCAGCACGGGACGGGGCAGGACAACGACAGCGCAACGTGCATGGTTGGAAGCTAACAGTGGGGTAGTAGCACAGCAGTGAGGTGGGGCAGCCACGCGCCAGGGCTATCAGCCACAGCGGCCAGCCAAGCACGGCCAGGCGCGCACGCGAGGGCGATCGGCGTGTCGACGTCGTGGCTCTGGGGCGCGGTGACTGCGCCTACATGAGGAAACCAACCGAGGACGTGCCATGCATGCTTTTTAAAGCATCCAAAACAACTAATCGGTTGGCCAAACACCCAAACCACCTTCACCATACTTAAGAGGGTACATTAGGCTACTAAAATAGGCCATGACACTACTCTTCTTCTTAACTAATTTTTTCTACAAAAATTGATGAACAAAGCAATGTCTACCCTTTCCAAAGTTCTAGAAATTTTCTAAGTTGAGTTTAACTCTATTTCAAATTGCATTTCTAAGCTATTGGAAATCTTAGCTAGTAATATCATTTTTCGACCGTAGGTATTTCATCGTCATCTACAAGGTTTGTACATCAAACTTTATTTAAGTATCACATACATGTTCTATAACATTTTTGCTTAATAAAAATTGGTTTTAAACCCTAAGTGATACAACATGACTATTAAATTTAACTTTCGTTTCGCACTTTCGTTGATCGTTTTGAGTTACGGAAATTGATTTACACTCTTTATTACATGCATTAACACATAAACATGATGCTCATGACATGCTTAGTAATGATTTACGGTGTAACACCGAGGGTGGTACAACTCCCCAAGAGGACCGGGTTATACCCCATCAACCGCCGCCCCTCTTGCCCTTTCGGTAAGATTACCTAGACTAGAGTCTGTAATTAATTAGCCAAGACCAGAGCCATGATAGTTCTTGTGGTTGCACTATTTTCCCGAGTGGTTCTCCATGTTCCAATTAAGCATTGTGATCTTGTATTAACAAAAGGTATAGCATAAATAAGTTTATTCATTGAGTTCATTAGAACCACCATAACCCAAGTATAGCAGCTAAGCATAGGTACCCAACAGAATGATAAACCCACGTTGACAAGGAATGATTATAAAAACTAGGCAAACCTTAATAGCACCCATCAAATTAAATGCAAGCATATGCAATAGTGATTAATAAAGTTATTGGGACAAAAGCACAAGGACACACTTGCCTTTCTCCAACGACAAGTTACTCTTACTGCTCTTCAGCTCTTGTTTTCTTGAAACTCTTAATCTTCAAAGCTTCCGAACAGCGATCCTTCTACTCGAAGCAAACATCGGGACTAGCATACAAAGCAAACAAACAAGTACAACTAAGAACAATACACCAAAACAAAAGAAAACCTTTAAAAGAGCGTACTAAAGGATAGGGCTCGATCTAAGGTCACGCGAACGCAAGAAACATTGAGAACGGAACTAAGGTTGACAAGGCAAAACTATCGAGATGTTTGATTCATAAAGAAATAAAAAGACTATATGGTTGATCCATTTTAATTAAATAAAACATGCACATAGGTTATTTCAGAGAAATACCCTATTTGGAATTAAGCATGTTATATTTAATCATTGAAAACATAGTAAACTTAATCATATTTTATTTGTAAATATTCAAGTACGAGTTATGTCAATTTAACAATTAACTTTAGAAACTCAGAGCATGTATAAGATATCTAAACGAATAACTTTGTATTTCGGGTTCAACTAAACATATTAATACTGAAAATGCATTTATAATATCATTAAGCATCTTAACTTTATCTATGAAAACCGATGTATAACACTAGATATCTTTTATTTAGAAAAGCCGGTTATAAATAAGAATTAACCAATTAAATCATAATTTATGAAAACCGGGATAGAACCTAATTAACTTTTATTTAGAAAACTAATTGAATAAGAATTAGTCAAGTTAATATTGATTATGAAAAATCGATGTAAATCCTACTTAAATTCTTATTAAGAAAAGGCATTCAAATAGACATTAATCGAATTAATATTAAATTTATTTTCAAAGACATGCAATGATGGACAACATCATAACTAACATGTACTTTATGTTGTTATGAATCTAACACAACTTGAACGGATTAAAACAGAGCTAAAACGCGTAATCTTCTGATTAAACAAGGTTCTAAGGACCTAAACAGGATTAACTATAGACTTCAGGGGTTAGCAAGGAAGGTACCTTAGACTCAGAGAACAGAGCCCGTGAAAAGGTGAAACCTCGGGGTTAGATCTGAAAAAGGATCATGGCTTGGATTAGATTGAAAGAAACCGAAGAGATTGAGGGTTTTTCTGAAAAGCGGCAAGACACAGGAAAGAGCACAAAGATTTAGGCCATGTTCGCTTGTCTTAAATTTGGCTTGTTCGGCTTATTTTTTTCAGCCGGAACAGTGTTTTTCTCTCACAACAATTCAGCCGGAACAGTGTTTTTCAGCCAGTTTCAGCCAAAGTTCAGACCAGCGAACGGGGCCTTACAAGATCTTCAAGCGACAAAACGCAACACGGCGTCTTATCTTCATCAACCTCCGGTTGCATCCAGTTGACCCGTCGGGGACCCGGTCGGATGGCTTCCAGCGGCGGCTGCGGCCAGGGTGGCAGCAGTGTGGGCGGCGGTGTGGCGCGCAGGCGCAGGACGCGGGCATGTGGCGGCACAGGAGGCTGCGGGCGTGGGGCGGCACAGGAGGCGGCGCTCGACGGCTCTGGAGGCGCGGAGGGCGAGCGGGGCGGCCAGGCGAGGCAAGCAACAGAGGCACCTGGGGCTCGGGCGCTCACTTTTATAGGGTGAGGGAGGGAGCGGAGGCGGCACAGGGGGGAGAGAAAGAGGCGGTGGCGGCCATTAATGGCGAGTGGGAGTGGAGGCCGCAGTTTTGGTGGGGGAAAGAGGAAGTGGAAGGGGATGGTGGCTCGCGCGTAGGAAGTGATGTGGGAGGAGCTCTGGGGATGCCAGGGAGGCGGAGTGATGCAGAGAGCCGAAGAGGCATGAGGAGGCGGAAGGGCACAGGGTGGCGGCGCGGCCCATGCGACGCGGGGCGCTGGTCAGGTAGGGGCGCACCTGATGGGTGGGCCAACCCCGTCAGCGAGAGGAAGGGAGGGGCGCCGAGATGGGCCGATGGGCCGGCTTGGTGAGGGAAGAGGGGAAGGAAGAGGTGGGCCGGGTGGGAGGTGCTGTGATGGGTTGGCAGGATGAAGGGGCCGGCGGCCTGCTGATGAAAAAAAGAAAGAGGGAGAGGAAAAGGAGGGCTGGCGGGGGAGATGGGAAGGTGGGCCGATGCAGCTCGGCCCAAAAGGAAAAGGATTATTATTTTCAGAAAATCATTTCGCGTGTATGCAGTTTTTACGTGTGATAAAATGTCCAATATGCCATTTTCATTATAGGCACACAAAATGCATCAAATTGAATGGCGTGGGTCGCCACGCCTCGCCTTACACTAGCTGCATTTTGTGTCCCACCGCTCGCAACCCGCCAAAGGCGTGTACGAGCCAAACCCACTTCCGTGCCCGTCTCTCCCTCTGTCTGTTTTTGCCATCGTCATGTCACGTCGTGGCAAAGCCAGAGAGCGAGCACCTCTCATTAATTCCTCGTGCTCGCGTCTCCGCTTCACGCCCCCTCTCCAGCCAACCCCACCCCGCCTTGACTCACGTCATGACGAGCTCTAATTTTGGAATCTTGCCACTGCCGTGCCGTTAAGGCCCGTCGTCGCCCGCGTCGTGGCCAGTCTCCATCACTTTACCCACGCTAATTCCTTTGCATAGTTAGCTTGCCTTGGATTCCTCTTCATTGTGCACATGCTAGTCATAGCCCTTGTGCCGCCTCCTCGCTGCTAACACGGCCGTACCTTTACGGTCCGCCGTTCACCTCGCCGCGCGCACGTGGCCAGCCTCGCTCAGGTCGTCTCTGGCCGAGCCGACTTCTTGGTAAGGTCACTGGTGAGTTATCGTTGCTCACCCGCTGCCCAACTGCCTTGATTGTTGCTATGGCTCACCTGAACACCGTCGCCATTGCCGTAAGGTGTCCGTCGTCGTGGAGAGGTCCTTCTACGACATCCCGTCTCACGCAACTACCGCCTATCGTCTCATGTCGAACCCTAGGTGAGCGTTGGCCTCGTAGCTAGGTCAGCGGGAGTCCCATGTGGCCGGCGTAGGCGCCTGTGCCACTACTCGCCGCATTAGAGCGCGCGGGGATGGCCGAGGGTCTCACTGTTGTAAAGAGAAGAAAGGCCCGAGGGTTCTTTTGCATAAGTGTTGTCTCCAGAAGTAGTAACATGGACTGTGGGTTGTTTTGTTCATAGTCCAGGGGCGTTTTTGCATATGTGCCAGCGTGCACAGACCTCCTCGCCGCGGGCCGCATCCGCATGTGGGCCACGCCTCACCTATGGGCCGCAGCGCGCTCACGCGTGCGTGTTGCGCCACGTGGGCTACATGGGTCACATGGGCCGAATTTAGTTTAGATTTTTCGAGGAAAATAGAAATAGCTTTTTATTTGTAATTCTGAGCTAAACTTTGGTAAATCATATAAAATCATGTAGGTATCCAAAAAATATGAAACTAATTTTGTTAGGTTCCTAAAATTGTGCTCTATCTGTTAGTGTATTTAGTTCATATACATATTTGGTGATAGCATATAATTTAATTGCTAAGTAGCACTTGTAGGTGAAACCCTACTGGTTTGATGGGGATGATGCTTAGCTTGGTATCTTAGTCATTAGAGCTAGCTTAGTGGCTTAGTAGATGTATTCTTATTTTAAAAACTATTGTTGCCTTAATATTGAGCGTTGCATCATCATCGCATGCATGTAGAGAACGAATTGGTGGAGTTCATGATCGTGGGCGAGCCGGAGTACAAGGAGATAATCGAGGAGGAGATCCTTGTCTAGGAGGGAGCCCCGGAGCCACCAGCTGCTGACTTTACTGACACCGCGCCTGCCCAAGGCAAGCCCCGGTGCATAACCCTTATTTTGAATGATCACTGGATATATATATGTAATGTGCATTTACATTACATACATTTTATGAAAACTACATGCATAGATAACCTACCTATGAGTCCTACTAGCATAGGTCGAGTAGCTGCTATGCTTAGGTTTTTTTGTAGCGTGAGTGAGTAACCTACCGTTTAAAGCGACCTGATTTCCACGAAGGGAAATCCACAGAGTCAAAGTGTAATAAGACCATTGTAGATCATATTACCCAAATTCCAGTCGAATATCACATCCATACAACGATAATATCAGAGTACAAATAGTGCGGAATTACATAAATTATTACGTCGCCGCATTGGCGGAATCAAAAGTAGCATTCATTCAGAACAGCTTGAAGATAAGATCGCCAAACTCAAGCGTAGGAACGAACCCCTCAACCGTCAAACTCCTCGGAGCTATACTCCTCAGCAGAACCTGTGTGCCAAAAGTTATCAGTACGATTTGTACTGGCCACTCCCACCCTATGAGCATTGTTTTGTGGAAATTGGATGCAAGTTGGATATAATGAAAAGGTACCTATAAGGCTGGGGTTTCCTATGTATTAGCATTTCAAGTATATGATAACAGTTGGTCAAGTTTTAACACCATTCCCACACCCATTCCACCCCATTCCCATTCCAGAGCCAGGTTTCGATCCTGGGATCGATACACCACCATCTCCGCACCATCACCATACCACACCCATACCATCACTCAGTCGATAGGCCAACTCCCTCTCAGCACTGTCTCAAGGCCCGTAGCCCCTGGCTACGTCCGAACACTCACTCCTGGGGGGGAGAAGAGAAGGACTCATCTCACTATCTAGTTTAAGCGAAACCCAGGAAAGGTCCATAGCCGACAAGTCGGCATATGTATCGATCGATCAACCATACACTCTGCAGAGGTTTTACATAACCACAAGATCCACCTTCCTCACCGACCGTCATCAACTGGGCAGATTCTGGCCACTTGCTAGCCTAGGATAATGCCACTCTACCATTCAGCCCTGGTACACCCCAAGTCTAGTCTGGGGTGGCTGAAACTGTGAGTCATGAGCCGGGTCCACAAGGTCTCCATGAAGTCTCGGAAGGGTGTGGGGGAAATCCTCTGCGCCCCGTACCTCCCTCACACTGTCCGCTATCAACCTAGCAGTAGTGGCAATATCCTACCCAGTAGTCCGGCCGTCCCGCACCATATAGGGCGAGTGGTACGTAAGGCTTCCTGGTGAATCTGAGTACTAGTAAGTCCTTAGGGATGACCAAGCCAGAATGTCTTCATCAGGGTTTCCATTTACCGTGCCACCACAACACCTCCACCCTGGGCTCCTCCCATCACAGGATCACACCCAGGGCCACCTCATATACCATTTACCCACCATAGGTATCCATTCCAGGGGTGCCCAGGTAGCACCCCACGGCAAGACTTGCCCCAAGCTCGTCGTATACTCCAACTTAGTCGACACAACCCTCACCCTCCACCCACCCAAGTCACACACGCAGCACTCTCCCCATAGTCCAGATAACACCAGTTTCCACCATGCATCAATGTAGTGTAAGCGTAGTAGAGGTAATAAGCAATGAAATATAGTAGCAAGCGTGTGACTAGCCTAACAGCAGGGTGAGCAGGGGTAAGGTTGCGTCAAGGTAAAGGTCATCAAGAAAGCATACTACCATGCAAGTCCTATCATAGTGTTATCATAACAATAAAGTAGAGCACTAGCATTTCTATTTCCCATGCGTAATAGGTGCTACAAGATTGGGTGGGATGTGGCACCTTCAATGTAGTCATCTCCGTACTCCTCACGGTACTCACGATCCTCGTCCATCCGGTACTCCTCCGAGTCTGCATACGATCGAATTATTATCGCGTTAGCGACGTCTATAGAATAGCTCAAAGAAGCAATGAAAATTCAAAAGAGTCAAATGCACTCAAACATGGGTTCATTGCGTAGAGCTTGATTTTAGATGAATTTTAGTCCTAGTTTCGTATTTTTCTAAGGTCACATGAATTAGTTATGAATTTCCGAAGATTAAATCCATTTCTGAAAATGAAAAAGGCTGAATTAATCCTGGGCTGACACGTGTCACGCTGTGACTGGTCCACGTGGCATGCTGACATCAGCATCTCGGTTCCGAGCTGACAGGTGGGGTCCAGCTGACGTCAGCATGACGTCATCAATGTCATCAGTTCCGACAGGTGGGTCCAGGGGCTCTTGGGTCACTGACATGTGGGTCCGGCCAAAGTCAACGTCAAGTCAACGGCGAGTCAACGGTCAACGGGTCAGGGTCACTGACGTGTGGGGCCAGGGCTGCTGATGTCAGTAGCTGATGTCATCGTGACGTCAGCATGACGTCACCTCGGCTGTGTTGCTACTGACAGGTGGGCCCCGCGTGACGTCATCACGACGTCAGCATGACGTCACCCACCGACATGTGGGTCTTGAGGCTTTGTGACACTGACAGGTGGGGCCAGGTCAACTGTCAATGTTGACCGGTCAACAGTCAACACGGACCAGGTCCGAACTGGGCCGGTTGGGCCTGGATATGGGCTAGATTTGGGCCGGGCCGGCCCGGACACGTGGCGTGCTGTGGCGCTGCCACGACACAGCCATGGGCCTTTACTGGGCTCCAATTCTCAGCGCTGGCTCTCGGTGGACCAAGAGGCGCTGGTCTATGGACCTAAGACAGGGTCCATGGTGGACCAAGTCCACCCTTCCTCCTACTAGCTTAGCCTACGTGCACCGAGTCCATGCGTGTGTGGCCGGCGGGGGGATTTTCCCCTGCTTCCTTGCCGGCGTGTTCCCGCAGGTGACGTGCTTACCGGTGAGCTTCCGCAGCGGCGCTAGCGCCCAATTGACATGGGGAAAAGCACTGCCAGGCCTCGGCGACTGTGATGGTGGGGTTAACACGGCGTGTGGGGTCCCGTGGTGTGCCGGGCACGGCGGCGGTCTTCCGGGCATGACAATGGCATCGGTGTGGGGGCTACGGCCTTGGATAGGCGTCTCGGTGGAGTGTGTAAGCTCCTACAAATCCGTGGGGACACGACGAGGGCGTCCAGGGCTCAAGGTGGGGCTTCGGGTTCCCATGTGGCCGGTAGGGGCTCCTCGGCGGGCACGGCGGCATGGTGACGACGGCGAGGCACGCGGGTGCACCACGGGGCTCTGGTGGGGCGGTCATGGCGTGGTCGCGGGTGTGCACGTGGGTGCGTGTGTACCAAGAGGCTGGAGACGGCCCTAGCCTACACGCTTCCGGTGTGGAGCGCCATGGCCGACACGGTGAGGTCCGGTGGCGAGCAGGGGAATGACTGGGGGGCTCACCGTTGGTGTCGTGGAAGATTGGATGGTGACGCAATGGCGAGTTGCGGCCGTGTAGCTCCGGAAGCCGTGCAGCGCTGTCGTAGGCGATCGTGGCGTCGGTTCTGCTCCGGCGGCTTCTGAGGTGCTCCGATGGCGCCTCCTTCTTCCTCCTCCCTCTCCCTTCCTTCCTCCTCGCCCTTCTCTGGCTCGGGTGTGCACGGGATGGCCACAAAGTGGTGGCGGGGCATTGAGAGCTCAGGGCACCAGGGCCGGGGCTTTATAACCGATCGGGGAACGGCGGAGCCCGGTGATCGGCGGATGGGGATCAAGGGCGATCGGAGGCGCGTGCTTGCATCCTACGGCCGTGAGTGGTTGCGTGGGCGTGGTGCCATGGAGACAGGGCCATGTCCCGGACGTGACCCCCCTGGCCCACTCCTGCCAGCGCTGTCGGGGCTTGGTCGGAGGCGTGAGCGGCGTGGGGGAGGAAGACAACACTGTGGACGGGGATGGCTGACGTGCGGGGCCCGTGTGGCAGCGGCTGTAGGCGAGGTGAGAGCGGCGTGTGGGCTGGCTGCGTGGGCCACGAGCGCTAGCAGGCCAGCGAGGCCAGGAGGGCGAGCTGGGCCAGCTGTTGGGAGCACGCGGGGTCTGAGGGCGAGCTGGGCCAACTCGGTTGCCTAGGCTGGCTGGGCCGTGAAGGCGACCAGGCCTGACTGCTGTGAGGCTTCTTCTTATTTTCTTTTTCCTTTTTCTGTTTTCTTTTTCTTCTTCCTTGATTTTAATTCAAATTTGGTTTGAAATTTGGATTCCAAATTGGTGTACCTTTTAGATATGATGCCCATATCATTCTTATATATATTAGGAATTTATTTAGCTATTTTGCATAACAAAAATAGGTGTAGTTTTGTTATACACAAATGGAAATAGTTTTCTTTTTAAACATTTATCCTTTGGTTTGAATCATAATTACTTCATGGTGTGTTTCTTTAAAGGAATTTTCAGGCATTACATAAAGCAACTGAAGATCCAAATCACCATGTGAGTTAACAATATATGCTATGTTTCATTTGTTAGTATTTAAATAAACATGATTAACTATGGCATGCCATGCTTGTGTGTTGACTTAGGTTGGGGTTAGACCTAATGCATATCTTAGGTTGGGTTTCCATACATGACACTCATCATCACATGGGAGTTTTGAGAAAAAAATTTGTAGTTGGTATTTTTGGTGTATGGATTTTTGGGTTGTTACAGCGTTACCCACAATAGGTGATTAATATTATCACTCTTATGATAAAATGATGAAAGGAAAATGGAGACTGGGCAGGGATATGGTGTAAGGGGTTATGTCCCAAGGCCAATGGGGCATAGCTTGGTTACACTGTTTTCCCTGTCCGTGTCGGTTAAGGACCGGCTGTTGCATTGGATTCTAGTTAGGTCACAGACTTATTATCCTGAGCACATACTTGTTTATGGGAGCAGGGAAGGCTCATTGCTTTCTTGTCATGGGTTCTGGCTCTTTCTGGACTGACTGATTGAAGACAGGGATGGTGGAGGTCTAAGCACCACACTGAGTCTGGGACTCAGGTGTGGGGGCTTGGAGTCTAAGTTTGGACAGGGACCTGGACCCCTTGATAGGAGAGTGATGGGTTGGTCCTGCTTGTGCCTGGGGTATAAGCAGGGCGTGTGTTTCGTGGTATCCAGCTTGGCACATTGATTCATGAATCGCTGGGTAATCCGGTATGACTTGTCTACAATCTAGCACTGTACTAATAACTAGAAGATGAAAGATGGTGAAATGGATCTATTTGCTCAACTCTTGCTTGAAAGTAGAACAGGTGCTTACCTAGAATGGTTAGGTAATGAACTAATCATGACTGCTAATAAGAAACATACATAAGGATTCACTACTAGTATTGCTTTTCGCAAAAAGGAAACCCATCAAACCATAAAGCTTATCATATTCTTTGGAGTCGAAAAATTATTCCCACTAGTCGGGTAAGTCTTGCGAGTATATTGTGTACTCAGGGTTTATTTACCCTGTTGTAGGTGCAGCTTGAAGGGTAGCTGTTGTGTGGAGGATTCTTCTGGTGGGCACCAACGGATCCTTGTATTCTACGTTAGATGTTTATTGTAATTTCGCTGTTTAAATTCCACGCTCTGAACTTGGTACTGTAATAATGTATTTCTAAGAACTCTAGTTATATAAAATGGACTAAGTATTGTAAACTCGTTCTCATTATTGGATCCTGGAGGAAAACATGAATTATTCGAGTTCTCCCTTGGGGTGTGCTCGACGGAATCCATCCGATGTAGCTTACTTTCGAGGTGCTTAGTGTCTGGTGGAAGACAAGCGCCTCCGAAGGTGTGTTATTTTGGGCGGTTCTGCCACAGATGGTATCAGAGCCAATAATGAGTCTACGAGTTTCATAACTCTTTTCAAAACCTAAAATTGGACCAACAAAAGTTTTGCGAAAAGTAGGATGCGATATAATTATGTAAATAAGTATAAAGCCCTAGCAATATGGTCTATCTAGGATAGCGGCACTGGTTTTATCTAATCAATCTTCTGTAGGTACACTAACTTACGTTGCGTAAGAATCATTTAGCGTACGGAATGTGAGTGTGCGATGTGTAGAAATTTTTTGCGAATGCTGCTATATTCTGGCTTGAGTGAACGGGTAGGTCGATGCATGCATCATGAAAATAGGACCTTGCTTAAACTAGACTTCCCCCACACGTACATTATGGACTAGTAAATGGATAGGATAACCTAAAAGAATGCCTTTAATAAAAGTCTTATCATTTCTCTAATCTCTTGTTCCTAATCTGGAGGGTTGTCCCTAATGGTTGGTTCCTATCTGTTTACAGATGAACCTGAGGTCTGGTTGCGGGAGTACCAACTCTAGGGCGGACCCGGGTGATAACGGTTGAGGTGAGGGCATTGGCAGCACTAATTGGGAGAGCCATGAGGCCCCGCTTCTGGCTCCTCCTCTGCCACTGCCACCTCCAATGACCCATGCGGAGATGATGGCGGAGATGCTGGCTGCTCGGCGTGAGTCAGCCCGTGCCTTGGAGATGCTAGCCTAGGCAATTAGTAGCTTCGCCCGTGGGGGCCATGGAGACAATGGCGGGAACGGGGGTGGTGCCCACGGTCCCAAGGAGCCCTGTTCTTACCAGGATTTCCTGAAGATGCACCCACCCATGTTCAAGCCGACTGCTGAGCCTCTAGATGTGGAGCATTGGCTTCGTATTCTAGAGCAGAAGTTTCTGCTACTCACTGTAACTGAGGAGCAGAAGGTGCGCTTTGCAGCATAGCAACTATTGGGTTCTGCTAGTGCATGGTGGGACACGTTCAATGCCATGTAGCTAGTGGATCATCATGTGACTTGACAGGAGTTTACCACTGCTTTCAGAGAGTATTACATTCCTACTGGTGTACTAAACAGGAAGTTGACAGAGTTTCTGGACCTGGGGCAAGGGAGCTTGTCTGCGATGGACTATGTAAACAAGTTCAACCATCTATCACAGTAAGCTGGGACCCACGTTGATACTGAGGAGAAGAGGGATTGTTTCTATCGCGGCCTATCTTGCAATCTGTAGAAGGAGCTATACACAGGGAACCATCAGACTTTTGGTGCTATGATGAATGCTACTATTGCCATGGAGGGACTTCAACGTGACTCTCAGGCTGAGTGGAAGCGCAAGCGGGTGATTACTGGGTCTTCTAGTCACCCTAGGCTCAAAAGGTGTAGGTTGTCAGGTGGGTGCTCTATCAGCCTTTGGGTGGGTAGTTATTCCGTCAGCCTCAACAGACCTATCAAGCACCTCCCACTCAGTACCATGCTCCTACTCAACAAGTGCAACAACACCAACCCTAGGGATAGCAGGTCCCACTATCTCAGGGGCAGGGGAACAAGCCTGGTGCTTGTTTCAAGTGTGGCAAGGAAGGCCACTAAGCTCGGGAGTGTCCGCAGAACCAGCCTGCACAGTTTGCTCAGCCCTCAGCTAACTCCCATCTGATCAAGCGGATGATCATCAAGAAGAAGGTGCCCATAAACCGCTCTGGGTAGGTCAACTTCACTGAGGCTGAGGAAATCTTGCAGAATGAACCGGTGATGGCTGATATGTTTACCATTGATTCCCACCTAATATATGTGTTGTTTGATTCTGGTGCATCATATTTATTCATGAGCATGGGGTTTGCATAGAGGCACAATATATCTCTTATGGCTATACCTATTGCCTATAGAATCAGTACTCTGGGTGCGCAGTTATGTGTTAATACTTGGACGAACACAGTTGGATTAGTGCTAGCCACTCACACTTACCGCCTCTAGTTCATGGTGCTGCCTGGGCAAGGCATTGATGTAATTCTAGGCATGAACTGTTGTGAGTTTATGAGGTAGTCTTGGACCTTAAGCAGAGAGTTGTTGAGTTACGACTTCCTTCTTTTGAGGATAGGATATCTCTTCTTATGCCCTTAGATCTAGACTTATCAGTTGCTGCTCATATTGAAGCTTCTCCTGATCTTGCCTCTATTCCTGTGGTCTGTGAGTTCCTGAATGTCTTCCTTGAAGATCTACCTGGGTTGCCACTGGATAGAGATGTGGAGTTTTCCATTGAGTTAGAACCTAGCACTGCTCTTATTTCTCAGCATCCCTACCGCATGGCTCCTAAAGAACTAGCTGAAATGAAGTAGTTAGAGAAATTATTGGAGAAGGGATTTATCTGTCCTAGTTCTTCACCATGGGGTTGTCTAGTTATTTTTGTGAAGAAGAAGGATGGTACTCTATGGATGTGTGTGGATTACCACCCTCTCAATGCGGTAACCATTAAGAACAAGTATCCTTTACCTCGTATTGATACTTTGTTCGATCAGTTGGTTGGTGGCAAGATGTTTTCAAAGATTGATCTTCATTATGGGTATCATCAAATTAAGATCTGGCCACAAGATATACCAAAGATAACTTTCTCTACTAGGTATGGGTTGTATGAATACCTAGTCATATCCTTTGGTCTCACTAATACTCCTGCATTCTTCATGTATCTCATGAATTCAGTCTTTATGCTGGAGTTGTATAAGTTTGTAGTGGTGTTCATTGATGATATTTTGATATACTCCAAGAACCAAGAAGAACATGCACAATATCTTTGGATAGTACTGACTCGATTAAGAGAACACAGGCTGTATGCCAAATTCAGTAAATGTGAGTTTTGGTTGGATCGAGTGCAGTTTTTGGGACATGTTCTGACACCTGAAGGTATCTCTGTAGACCCAAGCAAGGTGCAAGATGTGTTAAATTGGAAGTCTCCAAAGTCAATGCATCAGATCCATTAGTTCCTTGATCTTGCTGATTATTATCGGTGCTTCATTCCTGACTTCTCAAAAATAGCCCAACCAATGACCAAGTTGCTCCAGAAAGATGTCAAGTTTGTATAGTCTGGCTTGTGAAGAAGCTTTCCAAGCCCTGAAGGAATTTCTTACCACAGCTCCTGTTCTTGCCCAACTAGATATTGATAGGCCATTTGATGTGTATTGTGATGCCTCAAGGATTGGATTGGGATGCGTGCTTATGCAGGATGGACATATGATAGCTTATACTTCACGCCAGCTAAAAAAGCACGAGGTGAATTATCCCACCCATGATTTAGAGCTAGCTGTTGTGGTGCACGCTCTAAAAATTTGGAGGCATTATTTGTTGAGAAATAAAGTACACATTTTTACGGATCACAAGAGACTCAAATATATTTTCACTCAGTCCGAGCTAAACATGAGGCAACAGAGATGGTTGGAACTAATCAAGGATTATAATTTGAAGGTTCATTACCATCCTAGAAAAGCTAATGTGGTAGCCGATGCCTTGAGCCAAAAGTCGTATCAAGTTGAAGAAGCATCCTTGTCTCTCAACCATGCTGAGGTGCTAGCCCATATTGCTCTAGTCTTGGATTTACTTGAGAAAATTATTATAGAGCAAAGGCAAGATGTTTTGGAAATTCTGCATATCAAGAAGTTAATTGCTTAAGGGCATGGTCCTCATTTTAGAATTGATGATCAAGGTGTAGTGAGGTACAAGAACAGATTGGTTGTTCCATTAAGTGAGCAGCTTTGAAGAAAGATTTTGGATGAAGCTCATCATTCCAAGTTGTCCATCCACCTAGGAAGCAACAAGATGTACCATGATTTGCGTCACTTGTAGTGGTGGTCCAATTTGAAGCAAGATATCACCAAGTATGTCGTGGAGTGTAATACTTATGGTAGAGTTAAGGCAGACCATATGCGTACCCCGGGATTTTTGCAGCCCTTACCTATCCGTGTTTAGAAATGGGAGGATATTTCCATGGATTTCATTATGGGTTTACCCCGCATGTCCAAGGGCTATAACTCTATTTGGGTCATTATGGATCGCCTTACCAAGTCCGCTCATTTTCTTCCGATGGATACCAGATATTTAGCCAAGAAGTATGCCAAGTTATATTTTGACCGAATTATGACCCTGCATGGAGTTCCTCTTATCATCATCTCTGATAGGGGGTCAGTTTTTATCTCTCGCTTTTGGGAGCAACTCCAAGAGTGTCTCGGTACTAGTCTTCTCTGAAGTTTAGCTTATCATCCGCAGACGAATGGGCAAACAGAAAGAGTCAATCAGGTACTTGAGGATATGTTGAGAGCTTGTGCCATTTCTTTTCCTAAGAAGTGGGACGAATGCTTGAATTTAGCTGAGTTTTCTTATAACAATAGCTATCAAGAAAGCATTCATATGGCACCTTTTGAGGCCCTATATGGTAAGAAATGTAGAACACATCTTAACTAGGTTGAGGTGGATGATCGTGGATATTTTGGGCCTAATTTTATCAAAGAAGCTCGAGAGCAAGTTAGTATTATTCAAAGCCATTTGAAAGCAGCTCAAAGTCATCAGAAAACTTATGCGGACAAGCGAAGAAGGCCCTTGCAATTTGAAGTTGATGATCATGTGTATCTCAAGGTATCTTCCATGAGAGGTGTGCATCGCTTTGGTGTCCAGGGAAAGCTAGCCCCTCGCTATATTGGACCTTACAAGGTTTTGGCCTAGTGTGGTTCTACTGCCTACCGTCTCTAACTTTCAGATATTTTGTCAGCAGTACACAAGGTTTTCCATGTTTCTCAGTTAAAGAAATGTTTGAGAGTTCCTGAGGAACTAATGGAAATTGAAGGACTTTCCCTCCAGCCCGACTTGTCTTATATTGAGCATCCTATCAAGATCTTGGACAAAAAAGAAAGAGTGACTAGAAACAGTGTGGTGAAGTTTTACAAACTTCAGTGGCAAAATCACTCAGAGGACGAACCAACGTGGGAGCAAGAAAGCTATATCATGAAGCATTATCCCCACCTTCTTTCTTGTTCACCAAGGCAATTGTTTAAATTGGAATTTATTTCTTATCTCTTTTCCCCACACTAGGCACATGAAATCTCAGGGCGAGATTTTGTTTAAGGGGGTAGATTTGTAACACCCTCAGTGTTACACTGTAAATCATTACTAAAACATGTCATGAGCATCATATTTATGTGTTAATGCATGTAATAAAGAGTGTAGATCAATTTTCGCAACTCAAAATGATCAACGAAAGTGTGGAACGAAAGTTAAATTTAATAGTCATGTTGTATCACTTAGGGCTTAAAACCAATTTTTATTAAGCAAAAATGCTATAGAACATGTATGTGATACTTAAATAAAGTTTGAAGTACAAACCTTGTAGATGACGATGAAATAGCTGCGATCGAAATATGATATTACTAGCTAAGATTTCCAATAGTTTAGAAATGCAATTTGAAATAGAGTTAAACTCAAAACTTAGAAAATTTCTTGAACTTTGGAAAGGGTAGACATTGCTTTGTTCATCAATTTTTGTAGAAAAATTTAGTTAAGAAGAAGAGTAGTGTCATGGCCTGTTTTGGTAGCCTAATGTACCCTCTTAAGTATGATGAAGGTGGTTTGGGTGTTTGGCCAACCGATTAGTTGTTTTGGAGCTTTAAAAGCGTGCATGGTACGTCCTCGGTCGGTTTCCTCACGTAGGCGCGGTCACCGCGCCGCTAAGCCATGACGTCGACGCGCCAACCGCCCACGCACGTGCCTAGCCACGCTCAGCTGGCCGCTGTGGCTGATAGCCCTAGCGCGCGGCTGCCCCACCTCATTGCCGTGCTACTACCCCGCCGCTAGCTTCCAGCCATGCGCATCACGCCATCGTTGTCCTGCCCCATCCCACGTTGCGCTGCCATCGCATCCACCTTTGCTGCCTCACATCGCGACGCTGCCGCTGCCATCGTGTTGCTCCTGTACGCGTGCTGCATCGCGTTGCCCCTCCCTAGCCCGGTTGGGTGCCGTCCGCATGTGGTCGTGCGCGCTGCCGTCGCTTTGCCATTTATGGCACTATGGCCGCTCGGGCCACGCCGATCGGGCGTGCACACCCGTCGTCTAGTGCTGGTGCGTGGGACTCTCGATCCCGCCGCTCGTGACCCGCCAAGGCGTGGACAAGCCAAACCCACTGCCGTGCCCATCTCTCCCTCCCTCTGTTTCCGCCATCATCATGTCACGTCGCGGCGAAGCTAGAGAGCGAGCACCTCTAATCAATTCCTTATGCTCGCGTCTCTGCCTTCATGCCCCCTCTCCAACCGACCTGACCCCACCTTGACTCATGTCATGACGAGCTCCAATTTTGGAATCTTGCTACCACCGTGCCGTTAAGGCCCATCGCCGCCCGCGTTGTGGCCAGTCTCTATCACTTTACCCGGCGCCAATTCCTTTGCACTGTTAGCTCGCCTTGGCTTCCTCTTCGTCGTGCGCACGCTAGTCATAGCCCTTGTGCCACCTCCTCATCGCTGATGCGGTCGTGCCTTTGCGGTCCTTCATTCACCACGCTACGCGCATGTGGCTAGCCTCGCTCGAGTGGTCCCTAGCCGAGCTGGCTTCTTGGTAAGGTCACTGGTGAGTTATCGTTGCTCACCCACTGCCCTACCGCCTTGATTGTTGCTGTGGCTCACCTGAACGCCATCACCATTGCCGCAGGGTGTCCACCATTGTGGAGAGGTCCTTTTACGGTGTCTTGTCTCACGCAATCACCGCCCATCGTCTCATGTCGAACCCTAGGTGGGCGTCGGCCTCGTAGCTAGGTCAGCAGGGGTCCCGTGTGGCCGATGTTGGTGCCTGTGCCACTGCTCGCCGCGTCAGAGCGCGCGGGGATGGCCAAGGGTCTCACCGTTGTAAAGAGAAGAAAGGCCCGAGGATTTTTTTGCATAAGTGCTGTCTCTAGAAATAGTAACATGGACTGCAAGTTGTTTTGTTCATAGTCTAGGGGCATTTTTGCATATGTGCCAGCGCGCGCAGGCCTCCTCACCATGGGCCTCCTCCGCGCATGGGCCGCGCCTCGCCTGTGGGCTGCCGCGCGCTCACGCGCGCACGTGGCACCGCGTGGTCCGCGCGGGCCGAATTCAGTTTAGATTTTTCGGGGAAAATAGAAATAGCTTTTCATTTGTAATTCTGAGCTGAACTTTGATAAATCATATAAAATCATATAGGTATCTAAAAATTGTGAAACCAATTTTGTTAGGTTCCTAAAATTGTGCTCTATCTGTTAGTATATTTAGTTCATATACATATTTGTTGATACCAGTGGCTATTAAAACGTTTGCGAGTGTTTAGTATTATTTAGGTAGCATTTGTAGGAATTCTTGTGGCAAATTGGTAATAACTTTGATCATGAAATTTTTACAATAGATTCATTGTATTATTATGTACTAACTGTAATTTTTGTAGCCTTAGAATCGGTTGAGAAATATGATAGCTAAATACTCCTTGTTGTAGTATATAGGAAATCGTTAATAATAGTAACAATATAATTTAACTGCTAAGTAGCACTTGTAGGTGAAACCCTATTGGTTTGATGGGGATGATGCTTAGCTTGGTATCTTAGTCATTAGAGCTAGCTTAGTGGCTTAGTAGATGTATTCTTATTTTAAGAACAGCTATTGCCTTAATATTGAGCGTTGCATCATCATCGCATGCATGTAGAGAATGAATTGGTGGAGTTCGTGACCACGGACGAGCCAGAGTACGAGGAGATAATCGAGGAGTACGAGGAGGAGATCATTGTCTAGGAGGGAGCCCTAGAGCCACCAGCTGCTGACTTTACTGACACCGCGCGTGCCCAAGGCAAGCCCCAATGCATAACCCTTATTTTGAATGATCACTGGATATATATATGTGATGTGCATTTATGTTCCGGCATTTTATGGAAACACATGCATAGATAACCTACCTATGAGTCCTACTAGCATAGGTCGAGTAGCTGCTATGCTTATGATTTTTGGTAGCGTGAGTAACCTGTCGTTACTCATAATAGGTGATTATTATTATCACTCTTATGATAAAATGGTGAAAGGAAAATAGAGACTGGGTAGGGATATGGTAAGGGTTTTTTTTTGTGTAAGGGGTTTTGTCCCGCAGCCAACGGGGCATAGCTTGGTTACACTATTTTCCCTGTCCGTATCGGTTAAGGACCGACCGTTGCATTGGATTCTAGTCAGATCACAGACTTATTATCCTAAGCACATATTTGTTTATAGGAGCAGGGAAGGATCATTGCTCTCTTGTCATGGGTTTTGGCTCTTTCTAGACAGACTAATTGGAGGCGGGGATGGTGGAGGTCTAAGCACCACACTAAGTCTGGGACTCAGGTGTGGGGCTTGGAGTCCAAGTTTGGACAGAGACCTGGACCCCTTAACTAGAGAGTGATGGGTTGGTCCTGCTTGTGCCTGGGGTACAAGCGGGGTGTGTGTTTCGGGGTACCCAGCTAGGCACATTGATTCACGAATCGCCTGGTAATCCAATACGACTTGTCTATAATCTAGCACCATAGTAAGAACTAGAAGATAAAATATGGTGAAATAGATCTATTTGCTCAACTCTTGCTTGAAAGTAGAACAAGTGCTTACCTAGAATGGTTAGATAATGAACTAATCATGACTACTAATAAGAAATATACATAAGGATTCACTACTAGTATTGCTTTTCACAAAAAGAAAACCTAGCAAACCATAAAGCTTATCATATCCTTTGGAGTCGGAAAATTATTCTCCCTAGTCGGGTAAGTCTTGCGAGTATATTGTGTAGTCAGGGTTTATTTACCCTATTGTAGGTGCAGCTTGAAGGGTAGCTATTGTGTGGAGGATTCTCTGGTGAGCACAGACGGATCCTTGTATTCTACGTTAGATATTTATTGTAATTCCGCTGTTTAAATTTCACGTTCTGAACTTGGTACTGTAATAATGTATTTCTAAGAACTCTAGTCGTATGAAATGGACTAAGTATTGTAAACTCGTTCTCATTATTGGATCCTGGAGGAAAATGTGGATTATTTGAGTTCTCCCTTAGGGTGTACTCGACGGAATCCGTCCGATGTAGCTTGCTTTCAGGGTGTTTAGTGTATGGTGGAAGACGAGTGCCTCCGAAGGTGTGTTATTTCGGACAGTTCGGTCATAGGAGTGGGCTTTTCTAAGACACTACGCCCACTAGGGAGGTTTATGCACACTACCGATCCAGAAACCGTAGCGGGTTACCACTTACTAGGGAATCTTTGTAAAGGCCTCGTAGCGTCCCTATGTAATCACACCTCAGAAGTGTGGTATTATGCCTGATCAGCACAGCATGGTTGGGTCTAAAGTTCTTTTGTACTTTTACGTGACTTGTGGGTAAAGATGTGCAACCTCTGTAGAGTGTAAAACTGATCGATTAGCCATGCTCAAGGTTAAGAGCGGTCTGGACCCTCACACGATAAATATACTTGAAGATGAACTTAAATCGTGGTTATGGTTGTGCCATATGCTTATGGTGATGTTTCTATTAATTGTGGGTTGGTATATACGTATACCTTAGTAAACAGGTGCTAATAAAATGTGACCAACTAAAAATGCTTAATGTAGTCAACCGATTGACCTTTCCTTGTTTAAGCCTTGCATTCATATTTTCTCCACACTTGCTTTGAGTCACGACATGTGTTCACCTTTGCTATAACCAACGTTGCTCGGAAGAAAAAAGTCGCTAGTAAGTTGTTGTGAAGATGATCTTTGAGTTCTAGGTGTACGCAACCCCTAGTCATTTGCCCGTGAAGTTTGGAGCCTCTGTTTGAGGGTTTAAGCCGTGTATCTCGATAGTCTCGTAAGTCTTTCTTTGTATCCTTTTTACGTGATCTTTATTGTTGTTATTCACTAATGATATCACTATATGTATGAAACTTGATCTGGCATACATATAGGTAGCATTTGGTTTTGTTTTAAAACCGGTGTGACACGTCGCCTTCCATCTTCTCAATGACTCCATCCGTTCATCCCCGCCGTCCTCCCACGCCAAAGACCGTGATCATGATCGCGCAAATGCAGGAGGCGACATCATCGCTCTGGGACGTCTTTGCTCCATTGCTTGGCGGAGGCAAGAGCCGATCGTGGCGAGCACCCGAGGAGCAGGCGGAGGAGTCCACCACGTGCTTTGAGCCCCGCCCTCCCGTGCAGCCGAGCCCGATTACGTCGCCGACCCACCGGCCGCCACACGCCCATCCTGGACCATAGCCTGGCGAGCCGCCGTCGGCAAGGCTAAGCCAACCATGGCTACACAGTAAGCAAGCGCCGGGAGGGCGGCAGCGTGGCGATGGCCAATGTGACGGGATGAGACAGTGCGCGCGATGATGGCGAGTGGCGGAGCGAGCAGCCTAAAGCCCTAAAGATGCGGAGCAGCCGGGCAAGGATGTCGGCATGTCGCTGGTAGCCCTCCGATTCTGTGGTTGCCAGTAAATCCACTCTCTTTCATGTAGTGACTGGCGTTGAGACATGCGGCAACGGCGGGGGAGATGTCAGAAGTTCGCCCGCCGGAAATTCGGATCGCCGGCGAACTCTCTACCTCTCTCTCGCGTGAACTTGGTGAACTGCAAAACATGGGAGTTTTGGTGCTGTCAACTGGCAGCGTTTTCTTGTTTAGATTGCGGTAATAAAAGAAGATTACAAGGCCATCGTGGCCGAGAAAAATGGCGGCACGCTCGTGATCACGGAGTGCCATCCCAAACCACTGGAAAGTCTGACCCGCTAACGCTAACTGAACATATCCGACAACTGACTTATAATGGCTAACAAATCACCCCCTAAGTCATGTTGCTGGTAGAGAGAAACTTGGTGAGGCCGATCTTGCTACGAAGCTCTTCATACTTTAGGCGTCCGAGTGCTTTGGTAAGGATGTCACCTAGCTGCTCCGCCATTCCGATGAACTGAACATCGATCAAGCCTCGATCTGCACACTCCCGGACATAGTGGTACTTCACATCAATATGCTTGGTACGGTCGTGGTGCACTGGATTCTTGACAAGAGAGATGGCGAACTTGTTGTCCACCCACAGGGTCGGTGCTCTGGCCTCGATGTCGACCAAGTCTGCAAAGAGGCGAGCAAGCCAGACACCCTGACATGTCGTAGTCGCCGCCGC
Source organism: Miscanthus lutarioriparius (assembly GCA_904845875.1). Taxonomy (NCBI): domain Eukaryota; kingdom Viridiplantae; phylum Streptophyta; class Magnoliopsida; order Poales; family Poaceae; genus Miscanthus; species Miscanthus lutarioriparius. Next base: position 39,571 of record CAJGYO010000735.1, read on the forward strand.
AATATATTTGGCTTCGCACAACGAGAGGGCCACAACCTTCTATTTGCTGGATTGCCATGAGATTGGCCCATCATCGAGGAAGTAGATGACCCCGCCGGTGCTTTTGTGGTCGTTGACGTCACCGGCGAAGTCGTTGTCGCTGTAGCCGTGCAGCCGCGACAGCTCCTTGTTCCCCGGCTTGTAGTGAATGCCCAGGTTGTCCCCGCCACATAGTGCAGTATGCGCTTGACAGCGGCATGGTGCTCCTCCGTTGGTGCCTCCATGAAACGGCTTACGTAGCCGACGCTGTATGACAAGTCCGGGCGTGTGTGAAGCAGGTACCTGAGACCTCCCACAATACTCCTGTACGTAGTGGCGTCAACGTGTGGGGCAGTGCTCTCCTTGAGGAGTTTGAGCTGAGGTTCCATCAGCGTCGAGCTCGGGTTGCAGCCGAGCATGCCAGCCCTCTCCTGCAGCTTCTGGGCATAGCGCTCCTTAAAGATGGTGATCCCTGATCACGCCCGGCACACCTTAATGCCGAGGTAGTAAGAGAGTGTGCCCAGGTAGCTCATTAGGAACTTCCTCTTCATGTCCTCCTTGAACACCCGTAGTTCAGCAACATCGCCGTCCGTGATGATGAGATCATCGACATAAATGCTGACAATCAGCCGCTTTTGTGCGTTGCCGTGCGTGTAGACGCCGTGTTCATTCTCACTGTGCCTGAACCCGAGGGAGAGCAGTGTCACGTCCAACTTGGTGTTCTAGGCACGAGGAGCTTGGCGCAGTCCGTACAACACCTTGTGAAGGTGCAGTACCTTGCTGGGGCAGTCCTTGTCGATGAAGCCGGGTGGTTGAGCGACGTACAACTCCTCCTTGAGGTCTCCATTCAAGAAGGCCGATTTCACATCCATGTGGTGAACCAGCCAGTTCTAGTGTGCAGCAATGGCGATCATGAGCCGCACGGACTCGAGGCGCGCCACCGGCGCAAACACCTCCTCAAAGTCCACCCCCTGGCGCTGAACGTACCCCTTGGCCACCAGGCACGCCTTGTGATGGACGACGGCACCCCGCTGGTCCCGTTTCACCTTATAGACCCACTTGAGGCCAATAGCATGGTGACCGGCGGGGAGCTCAGTGAGACTCCATGTCCCATTGGCGATGATGGCGTCCATCTCTTCCTTCATGGCTTGCTGCCACTCCAGGGCATGTTCTACCTCCTTGAACGAGCCTGGTTCCTCGGCAGTGACTGCATGAAGCTCATCAAATTCGAGCGGTGGCTGAGGTGCATACCTAGGTGGAGTGCTATCCCCGATGATGTTGTCGACGAGGCGGTAGCGCTGGGGCTCAGCATCATCCACGTCTGCGTCGAGCGCATCATCAAACGATGGTGGCGATGCGAACTCGATGCCATCTTGCGGCGATGGCGGAACCACTGAGCTTGGCGATGCAGGTGGATGTGATGCCGGTGGCTGTGTGGCAGGCTGTGGCGAAGGTAGTGTAGGACTCATAGCTGTAGGTTCCTGTTCCCCAACCCCGATGGGTAGAGACAAGAACTCAACGTTGAGTGGCTCGACTCCAGCAACCGGTGTCGATGCTGCACCCCAGCTCTAGCTTGCGCTCTCGTCGAACACGATATCGCGCGATACGTGCACCCGCTCACCAACTGGATCGAAGAGGCGATAAGCCTTCCTCCCTTCCTCGTAGCCGAGCAGGACCATCGGTGTAGACCGATCAGCAAGCTTCTTGAGGTGAGGCCGCACGTCCTTGACATGGCCGATGCAACCGAAAGTCCTTAGGTGATGGACAGACGACTGCTTGCCATGCCAGGCCTCGTACGGAGTCACTCCGAACAGCGCCTTCATCGGGGAGCGGTTCAGGAGATAGACCGCGGTGTGGACGGCCTCACCCCAAAACCTCCCCGGAACACCTTTTGCCTTCATCATGCTGCGCGCGGTGGAGACCACGCTCTGGTTCGGCATTCGATGACCCCATTTTGCTGGGGTGAGTAGGGGGCCGTCAACTACTAGTGGACACCGTGATCCGCCATGTACTCATCAAACTCAATCGACGTGAATTCACCGCCGCGATCGGTTCGTAGCGCCTTCAGCTTGCGCCCGCTCTCCAACTCCGCACAGGCCTTGAACTGCTTGATGGCGGTAGCCGCCTCATCTTTGCTGGTGATCAAGGTGAGCCACATATAGCGACTCATGTCATCGATCAGCAACAGAAAATACCTCTTACCCCCCGGAGTGGTGGGCTCGATCGGTCCACAGATGTCGCCATGGACAAGCTCTAGGTGGTCATCAGTGTGGTAGGTAGACTGCTGCGGGAATGGCATCCTCTTCTGCTTCCCAACTAGGCACGCATCGCAGAGCTGGTTCACGTGGTCGACTGGAGGAAGGCCACGCACCATCGACTGTGAGGACAGCCGGCGGAGCGCCTAGAAGTTGAGGTGGCCGTAACGCGCATGCCAAAGCCATGCCGGCTCGCTGCTGCACGCCACCAGGCACACTGGCCGGGCGATGTCGAGGTTGAGGTAGTATAGGCGGTTCGGTGCACGCCGTACTTTGGCGAGAAGGCGGCGGTCGGGGTCGTAGAGGTGAAGGATGCCGTTCTCGATGTCGACCTTGCTCCCCGCGTCGTCCAACTGCCCAATGCTGATGATGTTGGCAGTGAGACGTGGGATGAAGTATACGCCGATGAGCGCGCGATGCTCGCCGGACTTGCACGCGAATAGCACCGTCCCGCGCCCTTCGATGTTCACCAATGATCCGTCACCGAACCACATGGTTTCGCACACGGTAGGATCGAGCTCCGAGAACACGGTCCGAGATCCCGTCATATGGTTTGTCGAGCCAGTGTCGAGGACCCAGCGGCCGGCGTCCTTCTCGGCCTGGGCATCGAGCTGGATGAAGGCTTTGGCTTCCACCAACTTGATGCGACGCGGTTCGAGCGATGTCAGAGAGGATGGCGATGGGGAGCGCGGTGCGTCCGCCGGAATCAGCTCCGCGGTGGCGAGCATCAGGGCCAGCTCCTCCTCATCGGCATACGCCATGTGGGCTTCCCCTTTCTTCTTGGACTTACAGTCCTTGGCCCAATGGCCTGTTTTGCTGCACTTGCGGCACTTGTCATCGGGTGGAGGCCTGCTCGAGCTCGATGGTGGAGCGTCACGGGATTCGTCGCTACCGCGACCACGCCCCCATCCACGGCCGCGGCGCTTGCCGCGTCCGCCAGACCTAGAGCTGGAATCATCGTGTTCCTGCTCGTTCCGAGCCTTGCGGCGCGCCTCCCAATCTTCCTCGCACAGCATCAGCCAACCCTGCTAGTCCATGACCTGCTTGGCCTCTGGCTGGGTGCGCTGCTCGGACACCCACAGGCGCCCAACGACCTCCTCGACCGGGATGTTGTTCAGGTCGAGGAGCATCTTGAGCGCGACGGCCGCCTGGTTGAGCTTCTCCGGCACCACCTGGAGGAGCTTCTTGACGAGTTCGGTGTCCGTGATGCCGTCGCCAAGTGTGCGGAGGTTGTCGGTGAGCGTGGTGAGTCGAACTGCGAAGTCATCGACGGACTCACTAGGCTTGAAGGCGATGGAGTTGAAGTCGCGTCGCAGCTGCTGCTCGTTCACCTCGCGCACACGTTCGATGCCGACCCGCATGGTCTTCCCCGCCTGCCATGCCTCCCTGGCTGTTGCCTTCTTGGCCAGTAAGCTCCACATCTCCTGTGGTACTCCGCGCAGAATCGCTGCGAGCGCGAGTCGATCAGTGTGATCGTCGCAATCACCGGGATCAATGGCCTCCCAGTACTGCGCCGCCTGGAGGTTCACCTTCATGACCAACGCCCACTCTTGGTAGTTGGTCCGCGTGAGCATCGGGTACTGGATGGAGTTGGAGCCGCGCTCGATCACTCGCTCGATGACCCGCTTGCGACGCCCGGTGTCCCAGGTACGCGATCGGCTTGGGCGGCGAGGACGGCGACGTCGCGGCGAGCGCGACCCTCTGGCGCTTGACCCCTCAGGGTCGTCGTCACTGTCGGCAGAACGCGGCGGAGTGGTTGGCGCCATGACTGGAACAACCCTCGGCTCTGGTACCAAATGTCAGAAGTTCGCCCGCCGGAAATTCGGATCGCCGGCGAACTCTCTACCTCTCTCTCACGTGAACTCGGTGAACTGCAAAACACGGGAGTTTTGGTGCTGTCAACTGGCAGCGTTTTCTTGTTTAGATTGCGGTAATAAAAGAAGATTACAAGGCCATCGTGGCCGAGAAAAATGGCGGCACGATCGTGATCACGGAGTGCCATCCCAAACCACTGGAAAGTCTGACCCGCTAACGCTAACTGAACATATCCGACAACTGACTTATAATGGCTAACAAATCACCCCCTAAGTCATGTTGCTGGTAGAGAGAAACTTGGTGAGGCCGATCTTGCTACGAAGCTCTTCATACTTTAGGCGTCCGAGTGCTTTGGTAAGGATGTCACCTAGCTGCTCCGCCATTCCGATGAACTGAACATCGATCAAGCCTCGATCTGCACACTCCCGGACATAGTGGTACTTCACATCAATATGCTTGGTACGGTCGTGGTGCACTGGATTCTTGACAAGAGAGATGGCGAACTTGTTGTCCACCCACAGGGTCGGTGCTCTGGCCTCGATGTCGACCAAGTCTGCAAAGAGGCGAGCAAGCCAGACACCCTGACATGTCGTAGTCGCCGCCGCAATATATTTGGCTTCGCACAACGAGAGGGCCACAACCTTCTATTTGCTGGATTGCCATGAGATCGGCCCGTTGTCGAGGAAGTAGATGACTCCGCCGGTGCTTTTACGGTCGTTGGTGTCACCGGCGAAATCACTGTCGCTGTAGCCGTGCAGCCGCGACAGCTTCTTCTTGTCCCCACGCTTGTAGTGAATGCCTAGACCTGTTGTCCCTGCCACATAGCGCAGTATGCGCTTGACAACAGCCTGGTGCTCCTCCGTTGGCGCCTCCATGAACCTGCTTACGTAGCCGACGCTGTATGACAAGTCCGGGCGTGTGTGAAGCAGGTACCTGAGACCTCCCACAATACTCCTGTACGTAGTGACGTCAACGTGTGGGGCAGTGCTCTCCTTGAGGAGCTTGAGCCGAGGCTCCATTGGCGTCGCGCTCGGGTTGCAGTCGAGCATGCCTGCTCGCTCCAACAGCTTCTGGGCATAGCGCTCCTGGGAGATGGTGATCCCCGATGGCGCCTGACACACTTCGATATCGAGGTAGTACGATAGTGTGTCGAGGTCGCTCATCTGGAACCTCCTCTTCATGTCCTCCTTGAACACCCGTAGTTCAGCAACATCGCCGTCCGTGATGATGAGATCATCGACATAAATGCTGACAATCAGCCGCTTTTGTGCGTTGCCGTGCGTGTAGACGCCGTGTTCATTCTCACTGTGCCTGAACCCGAGGGAGAGCAGTGTCACGTCCAACTTGGTGTTCTAGGCACGAGGAGCTTGGCGCAGTCCGTACAACACCTTGTGAAGGTGCAGTACCTTGCTGGGGCAGTCCTTGTCGATGAAGCCGGGTGGTTGAGCGACGTACAACTCCTCCTTGAGGTCTCCATTCAAGAAGGCCGATTTCACATCCATGTGGTGAACCAGCCAGTTCTAGTGTGCAGCAATGGCGATCATGAGCCGCACGGACTCGAGGCGCGCCACCGGCGCAAACACCTCCTCAAAGTCCACCCCCTGGCGCTGAACGTACCCCTTGGCCACCAGGCACGCCTTGTGATGGACGACGGCACCCCGCTGGTCCCGTTTCACCTTATAGACCCACTTGAGGCCAATAGCATGGTGACCGGCGGGGAGCTCAGTGAGACTCCATGTCCCATTGGCGATGATGGCGTCCATCTCTTCCTTCATGGCTTGCTGCCACTCCAGGGCATGTTCTACCTCCTTGAACGAGCCTGGTTCCTCGGCAGTGACTGCATGAAGCTCATCAAATTCGAGCGGTGGCTGAGGTGCATACCTAGGTGGAGTGCTATCCCCGATGATGTTGTCGACGAGGCGGTAGCGCTGGGGCTCAGCATCATCCACGTCTGCGTCGAGCGCATCATCAAACGATGGTGGCGATGCGAACTCGATGCCATCTTGCGGCGATGGCGGAACCACTGAGCTTGGCGATGCAGGTGGATGTGATGCCGGTGGCTGTGTGGCAGGCTGTGGCGAAGGTAGTGTAGGACTCATAGCTGTAGGTTCCTGTTCCCCAACCCCGATGGGTAGAGACAAGAACTCAACGTTGAGTGGCTCGACTCCAGCAACCGGTGTCGATGCTGCACCCCAGCTCTAGCTTGCGCTCTCGTCGAACACGATATCGCGCGATACGTGCACCCGCTCACCAACTGGATCGAAGAGGCGATAAGCCTTCCTCCCTTCCTCGTAGCCGAGCAGGACCATCGGTGTAGACCGATCAGCAAGCTTCTTGAGGTGAGGCCGCACGTCCTTGACATGGCCGATGCAACCGAAAGTCCTTAGGTGATGGACAGACGACTGCTTGCCATGCCAGGCCTCGTACGGAGTCACTCCGAACAGCGCCTTCATCGGGGAGCGGTTCAGGAGATAGACCGCGGTGTGGACGGCCTCACCCCAAAACCTCCCCGGAACACCTTTTGCCTTCATCATGCTGCGCGCGGTGGAGACCACGCTCTGGTTCGGCATTCGATGACCCCATTTTGCTGGGGTGAGTAGGGGGCCGTCAACTACTAGTGGACACCGTGATCCGCCATGTACTCATCAAACTCAATCGACGTGAATTCACCGCCGCGATCGGTTCGTAGCGCCTTCAGCTTGCGCCCGCTCTCCAACTCCGCACAGGCCTTGAACTGCTTGATGGCGGTAGCCGCCTCATCTTTGCTGGTGATCAAGGTGAGCCACATATAGCGACTCATGTCATCGATCAGCAACAGAAAATACCTCTTACCCCCCGGAGTGGTGGGCTCGATCGGTCCACAGATGTCGCCATGGACAAGCTCTAGGTGGTCATCAGTGTGGTAGGTAGACTGCTGCGGGAATGGCATCCTCTTCTGCTTCCCAACTAGGCACGCATCGCAGAGCTGGTTCACGTGGTCGACTGGAGGAAGGCCACGCACCATCGACTGTGAGGACAGCCGGCGGAGCGCCTAGAAGTTGAGGTGGCCGTAACGCGCATGCCAAAGCCATGCCGGCTCGCTGCTGCACGCCACCAGGCACACTGGCCGGGCGATGTCGAGGTTGAGGTAGTATAGGCGGTTCGGTGCACGCCGTACTTTGGCGAGAAGGCGGCGGTCGGGGTCGTAGAGGTGAAGGATGCCGTTCTCGATGTCGACCTTGCTCCCCGCGTCGTCCAACTGCCCAATGCTGATGATGTTGGCAGTGAGACGTGGGATGAAGTATACGCCGATGAGCGCGCGATGCTCGCCGGACTTGCACGCGAATAGCACCGTCCCGCGCCCTTCGATGTTCACCAATGATCCGTCACCGAACCACATGGTTTCGCACACGGTAGGATCGAGCTCCGAGAACACGGTCCGAGATCCCGTCATATGGTTTGTCGAGCCAGTGTCGAGGACCCAGCGGCCGGCGTCCTTCTCGGCCTGGGCATCGAGCTGGATGAAGGCTTTGGCTTCCACCAACTTGATGCGACGCGGTTCGAGCGATGTCAGAGAGGATGGCGATGGGGAGCGCGGTGCGTCCGCCGGAATCAGCTCCGCGGTGGCGAGCATCAGGGCCAGCTCCTCCTCATCGGCATACGCCATGTGGGCTTCCCCTTTCTTCTTGGACTTACAGTCCTTGGCCCAATGGCCTGTTTTGCTGCACTTGCGGCACTTGTCATCGGGTGGAGGCCTGCTCGAGCTCGATGGTGGAGCGTCACGGGATTCGTCGCTACCGCGACCACGCCCCCATCCACGGCCGCGGCGCTTGCCGCGTCCGCCAGACCTAGAGCTGGAATCATCGTGTTCCTGCTCGTTCCGAGCCTTGCGGCGCGCCTCCCAATCTTCCTCGCACAGCATCAGCCAACCCTGCTAGTCCATGACCTGCTTGGCCTCTGGCTGGGTGCGCTGCTCGGACACCCACAGGCGCCCAACGACCTCCTCGACCGGGATGTTGTTCAGGTCGAGGAGCATCTTGAGCGCGACGGCCGCCTGGTTGAGCTTCTCCGGCACCACCTGGAGGAGCTTCTTGACGAGTTCGGTGTCCGTGATGCCGTCGCCAAGTGTGCGGAGGTTGTCGGTGAGCGTGGTGAGTCGAACTGCGAAGTCATCGACGGACTCACTAGGCTTGAAGGCGATGGAGTTGAAGTCGCGTCGCAGCTGCTGCTCGTTCACCTCGCGCACACGTTCGATGCCGACCCGCATGGTCTTCCCCGCCTGCCATGCCTCCCTGGCTGTTGCCTTCTTGGCCAGTAAGCTCCACATCTCCTACGGTACTCCGCGCAGAATCGCTGCGAGCGCGAGTCAATCAGTGTGATCGTCGCAATCACCGGGATCAATGGCCTCCCAGTACTGCGCTGCCTGGAGGTTCACCTTCATGACCAACGCCCACTCTTGGTAGTTGGTCCGCGTGAGCATCGGGTACTGGATGGAGTTGGATCCGTGCTCGATCACTCGCTCGATGACCCGCTCGCGACGCCCGGCGTCCCGGGTACGTGATCGGCTTGGGCGGCGAGGACGGTGACGTCGTGGCGAGCGCGACCCTCTGGCGCCTGACCCCTCAGGGTTGTCGTCACTGCAGGCAGAACGCGGCGGAGTGGTTGGCGCCATGACTGGAACAACCCTCGGCTCTGGTACCAAATGTCAGAAGTTCGCCCGCTGGAAATTCGGATCGCCGGCGAACTCTCTACCTCTCTCTCGCGTGAACTCGGTGAACTGCAAAACACGGGAGTTTTGGTGCTGTCAACTGGTAGCGTTTTCTTGTTTAGATTGCGGTAATAAAAGAAGATTACAAGGCCATCGTGGCCGGGAAAAACGGCGGCATGCTCGTGATCATGGAGTGCCATCCCAAACCGCTGGGACGTGCCACAATGGACGCGCGATGTGGACGACGCCGCGTGGACTCTAAGTGAAAGTCTGACCCGCTAACGCTAACTGAACATATCCGGCAACTGACTTATAATGGCTAACAGGAGATCCCCTCATCGACGAGCACTGAGCGTGCCTGTCGCCTCCACCACGCGAGCAGGCAGGCTCGGGAGGCGTCTTACAGGTTATAGCGGTCGAGCTACAGGTAATAATTAGAGGGTGCACAATGGCGTTAGCAGGTAAGCCATTCGACGGAATGCCCCTGAAGACGCACAAATGCACATGGTGTCCATCGCGCCACTAAGCATTTTGAGCCCGAACAGCTCGGAGATGACGGCGTAGAGCAGCGGCCATTGTGCGCCGAAGCAGAAGCCGACGAGCACCGACGCCCCGTAGAGCGCGCCCCCCGGGCGCGCCGAAGGCGATGAGTAGGTGGCCGGCGCAGGAGGCGAGCAGCACCGCCCTGAGCGCGAGCGGCCGCGGGAACCTGTAGCGCGCCAGGAGGGACTCGGAGGCGTATCCGGCAGCGACGCGGCCGGCGTAGTTCCAGACACTGATGAGGGAGATGAAGGCGTCCATGGTCTCGGGAGGGTACCCCAGAGACTGCCCGATCTGCCCCATGTTGTTGATCGCCGTCAGCGTGCCGCCGGCGCCGCAGGCGATGGCCGCGAATAGGATTAGCATGTCCACGCTCACCAGCGCATGCGGGATCGAGTAGTCCTCGCCGTGCACTGGCGGGCTGAACGCGTGCCTCAGGAAGGCGCCGAGGTGGGAAGACGAAGACGGTGGCCGCGACGGCGGTGGCGGCATAGCGGTGCTGGCTCCCCATGTTCCTTCTTGATCCGGTACTCCTGCTTAACGACGACGGCGAGGCGGAGGAAGAGGAGGACGAGGAGCCCGGCGGCGGACGCGGCGTAGGCGGCACGGGAGAAGCTGACCTGCCTCTGCACGACGATCATGACGACGATGTACGCCGCGAGAGCGACGGAGATGTAGAGCAAGCAGAGGAACACGTCGCCGCCGTGCGTGCTTTGCCTCGGGACGACGTGGACGGTAGCGAGGAACACAATGGAGATGGCGGCGGGAAGCCAGGCGATGAGCGGACGAGCGACCTGGCATCGCCGCCGCTGTAGAGGGTGAGGTGGAGCTGCGCAAGGATGGCGCTGCTGAGGCCGACGTAGCCCTTGAGGAGCCCCCGCACGGCACCGCGGGTCTCCGGGAAGTTGCGGACGCAGGTGACGAGCGCCCCCGTGCCGGCGAACGCCTACGAGTTGGCTCCTGCGCAGACGTAGGCGCACATGAGCCAGACGGGGGGGGGGGGGCCGGGCGACGCAGCCAGCGAGGGAGAGGTAGACCATGAGGTAGCCCACAAGGTTCATGGCGGCGCCGACGGCGAGCACGGCCCACGGCTGGGCCACCTCGTTTAGGAGCCCCGCGGGGACGCCGACGTTGCTGCCGAGGTCCTTGAAGAAGGCGAGCGTGGCGACGGCGCGGTGGTCGTAGCCCAGCGACGTCCGGAGCGCACGGGAGTAGATGCCGAAGGCGTACGTCACACCCGACGCCGATAGGATCAGCAGGCACGCAAACAGCGTGAACCAACGCCCCGACAGGACCTGCCGGGCGAACCGCGCGCGCCATCAGCAACTCCGCCACCACGCCATTACCGGCGATAAACGCGAAGACCATGGCGCCGAGCGAGCCTTCCTATGCGCGTGTCTATACAGAATGAGAAGAACGAACTGCAATAATGCAGACTGCAGAGTCGAGTACGTGTCACGTGCATAAAAGAGCTTGACTGCCACTACTCACTTGCACTGCTGCACAAACTGTTTCTTGTGAAATTTATGCAGTATTCCAAGCGAAGTAGACATGGAATGGACTTCATGAAGCAAGCATTTGAGGTTAGTCTGCGATCATGAAGTGTTGAAATGTTATAATGTGGTTAGGAAGCTGTCACGGCCATCTCCTTCCATGGTGCCTCTAGTTTATATCCAGGGGCCTGCAGCCACTTCCTGACACGATAAACAAAGACAGAGGATTAAGAAAATCTTGGGTCATCTTTGCGTAGGATCTGCCTGCTCCTGCTGCTGCCGGCGAGTGTATTAACAACTAGCAATTTGGCCCGTGCTAATAGCGCGGCTAGATTTGCTACGGTATTTTTTTATTGCGAGCATCTTCTTTGTTATGGACCAACTTCTTCCCTTTGGGAAAATTGATTTCTTCATCTACATTTCTCTCTTCTAACCTTTATATCTATCTCAGCTGCCTAGTGCCTCCATCCATAGCTACGAAGCCTTTCTACTTTTCATCAGCTGCATCATTTTCACATTCATATTTTTTCACGGGTTCTCAACGATCTTTCTTCACACTATCGCTAGGTGGTTATCCAAAGCGTAGTGGGTCTCTCCTCGACTCTTTTCCCTTATCAGACCCCGCCGGTTCACTCTGAAGCTTATATGCTATACACTTGAGGTAATCGAGGTAGCAGCATTGTCCCGGGACGCTTTATCTACAACTCCAGCGTGAAAACGTTGCAACGCATTCACTTTTTTTTTTATGAAGCCGTTGCAATGCATTCACTGTTGAGTGAAAAATAAAGTTGCAATACATTCACTATTGAGTTTATTTTCACGTTAATTGCTTCACCTAAGAGTAGCTTTCAAACACGCATAGTATTCTGGTCGTCTTGGTTTTATTATGTTCCAAAGACATGTGTGGCTTACGCAATATGGTGCGAGGACGGAGCTAGGGAGGGGCCGGCATGGGTCATGGACCCCTATGCTCAAAACTTTTTGAGAAAATTTTTTATTTGGCCCTAGTTTAAAGTTGTCTTTCTTTCTGGGTCCTGAAACAATTTTTTTTACCCATTTGACCTCACTTGAAATTTCATTTTCTAATCTGACCTTACCGTCATCTCCTGCCTCTAACACCGTTAAGTGGCATATGAAACGACTAAATTGCCCCTGAGACATTATGAGAAACCAAAGATCACCCAGACAGCATAACAACATAATTTTGAGGACTTTAAATGAAATTTTCATAACACAGATTTTTAATCACTTTTTGATAGGAATGCAACATCCAGACCTCTAACATTATAGTAAAAAATGATGTCAAATTGATCATAGCACACAATTTAAACAAGTTCATCATCCTAAAAATTTAAAAGGAGCACAGAGCACATAGTTCAACATAGTGTTCGCCACATACATCATTTTCTGCAAACTTTAACAGGTGTTATGTACAAGAATCAGCAAAACCCTGGTACAAGTCGTAGATATAACAACAATACAAAATGATTCAAGAATTCTAGCATGAGTGAGAGTGCAACCTGACGCTTTTGGAATTCTTGTGCAATCTGGCCAGCCAAATTTCTGCACAGAAGACAGTTATTCATTTAAAATCCAACAGTTTTCCAAAGAAATAGCATGTAAACAGTATGTTTTTTCAAAAAAAATGAAGCATATCCAACAGGTGAAATAAACTTAACGTATTCGAGCATATCTGAATCAACAGCATTTCAGGAAGGGGTTACTCTATGCAGAAAGTTTCCTCTGAAATAAAACTTAATAAGTACAAAAAAGAATCATGTATCATGCCTGTGCCCTGTCGTTAGCTGAGCAGGATATGAACAAGTTTGTAAACAGTGTATACTTGTAGGAGTTCATTTATTGTGTCATGATATAGTGTGGTATATCAGTCCAATAAATGCTTACGACTTTTTATTATTTTTGCATAACGTTGCATGATATAGTGTGGTATATCAGTCCAATAAATGCTTACGACTTTTTATTATTTTTGCATAATGTTGCATGAGTAGCATTGCCAACACAGCACACTAGAAAAGTTTAGACTTCGCTGATTGAAGGAGCCAGGAAACATATCATTTCAGTTCAGTCATACCTCACATATTCATGACCCCATGAACCAATATCACCCTCAGAGCCCAACAAACGGTATTTCAGGCTCTCCTGCAACAAGAAGATGTCTCAGTTCCAGATTCACAGGAACAGTAATGACAGTAGGAAGAGAACTATTGCGGACGGCACATACTCTTTCTCCTTCGATGGACATTGTCAAAGCTAACACTGACAGTATGTCAGCCATGTACTTCTGCAAAATAATAAGATGGTGGCATCAGCACTGAACCAAACTAATCTAAAGCTGGGTGATCCAAAGTGTTCACACATACCTTGAGCTCGGACTCTGGCATTGTTTCAAAATAGGACTTCAGAGTTCCAAAGTGCGGGCGGAGGAATTTCAGTGGCTTTGGGACTGAAGTCATTGAGCTCGTGGCAGAGCGAATCTCCTACCTGAAACAGATCAGTTTTAGTGGCATCAAAAGGGTTAAGAAACAAGTCGTTGGTTGCACAAAACTACAGGAGTGCAGCTGGAGCACTCAATTAATCCTTGTCATACACAAGAAAACCCATCTTAATCTTTACACATTATAGGCAATAAAGGCATACAGCACCACGACACTAAACTAATCTTCACAAAGGTGACAAACTTAAACCCACAAAGCTTAGTTACCCTAGGGGTCACGCAACCCTAGACCTAAATCGGGAGGATTTGCGAAAGCGAGCAGTACCTCATGCTCTCGAAGCGAGCCACACGCCGGGATCCGCGTCCTGCGCCCGCATGACGAGAAGCTCCAGCTGCTCCTTGAGCGCCAGATCCTCCTCCGATTGCGGCACCATCCGACACATCGGTGAAAGCAAAAACCCAGATCAAAACATGAGGAGGCGAGATTTTTCCCCACAATTCAACCTCTCCTGTGGCTCAAAGCGGGCGGACTCACCGGATCGTCATCCTTCTTCTCGTCCTTCTTCTTCCCCTTCCCGTGGCGTGGCACGTGTGGCATGGCCTTGGGGCGGCTTTCGGCCGGCACTGCTGGGCTGGGATTCTCGGGAGACATGCATGCTGAGGGTTGGCGGCTGGTCCACCGGAAGGACGGAAGCACGGACGAGTGGGGCTAGGGTTGGGCTCCTGGCGCTCTGCTGTGAGCCACCTCCGTCAGCGTCTTGGCGGAAGTGAGGCAGCGGAGGGGAAGAAGAGATCCTTTTTGTTTCAGAAGAAGAGAGCGGGCTCGGATGCGGGAAGGGACAGAGACGTGACCGAGAGGTCGAGATAGAAGAGAAAGGAGAGACACAGCTTCAGTTAGGGGTATTTATGTCTGTTCAATAAAAACTGACAACTCAATGATGGCAAACTTTGACAGATCTCACGGTAAGACCAGATTAGAAAACAAAACTTCGAGTGAGGCCAAAAATGTAAGAAATTTTGTTTCAGGGTCAAGGAAGAAAGACAACTTTAAACTAGGGCCAAATAAGAAATTTTCTCAGGAAGGGAACATAACAGCATGAACATGCATGCTCAGATCAGTGTCCTTTAATGAATGAATGCCCAGGCAGGCTCAGCAGCCGCACCATGAATCCTTATGCTTTCTTGCTGTAGTAGAAACATGACCCAGCATCCATGTGAAATGGAATTAGGAGGGACACATAGCAGTAACAGTGGAAATCTTATCATTTCAGATCAGATGGATGCACATCCTACTTCTGATTTATGCATTGCATACGCATGGTAAAAGTGGCAAATTACAATCAAGCAATAACCAGAAACAAGAATCATACATCATAGCGAAGTGGAAACAGAGGACAAGAGGCCAAACCAAACCAAATTACAGTCAAGCAATCCATCCTTGAAACATGAACCAGGAGCTAACTACATGCAGGGGGGGATAAAGAAAAGTTACTCACAAGACAGAGGAGACAGGTTGTGATTTCAGCTGCAAAATTGAGTAAACAGAGGCAGGCAACTGGATTTTGTAGAATCCAAGCAAGAGACAAGAGGCCCAGCTCCAAATTCAGGATGGAAAATTAGTTGAGAACTGCCTCAGTTGCTGCAACTTAGGGTGTGTTTGGTTCCATGAATATCTATGGATGGGGCATGGATACAGGGTGTTTGGTTGGATAGACAAGTTGAACCTGGATATCCACAACAGGGAATATTCTGGATAGATGCTGGATATCCTGGCCCTCAAAAATTTGGCGGATGAGGACATCCACATGTTGATTAGCGCATGTTTTGTGTGACAATTAGAGTAGTATATTGCTAATTAACATATTTTTATTTTTAATTAGTGATTATAATGACAAGATTAGTGTCAGTGTATATTTATTATGTTATAATTAGTTGTTATTATTTTTAAATAATAGATATAATTAGTCAAGTATTCTCATCCCATGCAATCTCATCCATCCAACCAAACAGAAAAATATCTCGTCCTATCCATCCAACCAAACAAACAATATGGATATTCATATCACATCCACCCTTTCCCCGATCCAAACACACCCTTATATCTCCAACCAACCACAAAGCTTGCTGTCGGAGACAGTGGGAAAGTAGGTACATGTCGATGGAACAACAGCAATCCCTCCCTTGACATCACTGCTGGTGGCTCAACCATATATATCAACACAACCATAGCTTAAACCATTTGGATCAGTTTTTTGAGAAACAAAAGTGCAGAGCAGTCTTAATTATACGCCACTTATTTGTCAGTGCAGCTAGCTGACCCGTCCCCGTGCAATGCATAATCGGTAAGATGCCTCTGGAAGACGTGCTAGCTGCACTAACTAGTGTTCTGGAGCAAAAGAAAACTACCTGTTTGTGGTTGCTGTAGAGCAATGGGTAGCACAGCAGTCAAGACTGATCACCTAAATGTTCTGATGGTTCAACTGAAAACGCACTCAACTGAACATTTGTGGTGTCTTAGGTTTAGATTTTCCTATCAAACTACTAGCTCCAGGGCAGAATATTATATGCACATATTAGTACACCTTTGATCCACTGTCATGAAATTGTTAGTGCTTTCATGTACACATGCTAAGCAGACAACGAAAGTTAAAAAAATATCCAGCTCGTACATTTTCAGCACAGCAAGAACTCATCTATTGTTCCAGACTTATGTTCAAAAACTGATTCCGATACACACCAAAATCATAAAGCAATGTTACTTAACTAGTCTATATCTATATGTATGTTTCGTTATATATCAAAGTATTCAAGTTGTAGGTCATCAAACTTCGTACTTGCTATGGTAACCCCTTTACCTCATAAGAAGTAAAGATGTCAAAAAAAAATCTCAGCCCTTCATTTTTAAAAGCCATGCAAAAATAAGTAATTAAATAACTAAATTATTTTTTTAAAAAAATAAAAAAGGCTACAGATCTCATCGGACATTCTAATTCTAATATATTAAGCTAGTTTGCTTCGGCCGCCGTCCAGGCCGTCCACGTTAGCACAAAAAATTTGCGCCGTTTGATCTCAGTTTTACCGTTCAGATTTACTCATCTGGTTGTTTACTGTTGCTCCACATGTCGCCCTCCTTCAGGTCAACAGCAACAAAAATATCCTGCTCCACCGACTTCTCCTCGCTTCCAGATTTAGATCCAGATCGGGCCTCTTGATCTCGTGCGCTCCCTCTCCGCTCGCCGGCCCTACCCGAGCCGCCCGTGCCAGCGCCGCCGTCTCTCTCCCTCTCTCCCCGTGCGGCGGCGAAACGGCTGGGCCCCTGCGTTGGCCACCCTCCGACGCGGCGGCGCACCGGTGCGACCGGGTTCCGGCCATGGCCGCAGCCACAGCGGCGGCTATCCCCTCCCCCGTGCTTCTCTCTCTCTCCTCTCCTGATGCGGCGGCGCACCGGTGGCCGCGGCTGCGGGCAGACGCCCGTTATCCCCTCCGCTTCCCCACGCGCCACGCGCGCCTCTCTCCCCCCCTCCTGATGTGGCTCAGTGCGGGTGGGTCCTGGCCGTGCCATGGCCGGCACAGGGGCAGAAGAATGGCTTCGTGGCCGCTCGTCCTCATCTTCGAGTTTCATCTCAGTTTGCCCATGTGCCTCTTTTTTGCAGTGCTTTCCGTGGTTCGTCTTTCTCAGTTACGATGGCATAAATATATTAATTTGGGACACAACTTCATACTGCTATCTGATGCACGTATTTATCGTACGAATTTCATTCCTGCACAATATTTTTACTAATATGAGTGCTCCGTCCATGACCAAATACTGTTTTCCCTCTAATGCTTGGTGCAAGTGATGGACATGTGTTTTTGCTGTATAGCTTGTGATGAAAATGAACTCCCATTTAACTTAGAAATATAGACCGATGACCTTCAAAGGCCCACGGCATGTTCATGAATATATGTATGGCTATCTGTTTATTTATCTTACCATGTGCCTATTCAGTGGTGCACCTCTTTCAGCTCTGTAACCGAAGACAGTATGGCTACTACACATCCAGTCCTTCAGGCCTCAGGTAATAAACCACACCCTTGTATATTCATGGCCTCTTTCTCAAAAAATTTCTCAATCCATTATTGCAGCTTTTATTTTCCTACTGGAGTATATTTCTCAAGCAATTGATGTATTACATCTGTTCAGAAGGGATCAATGACTTTGCCGGTCACTACCAAGCGTACTATCAGAGTCGACAAACAGCTTCTCATTTTTGAGGATTGAGGTGACACCTGATTTCATAGAGCTAATTTTATACAAAAGTTCCATCAGATTGAAGCTCATTTGTGTTTGTTTTCTTCGTATTTAGTTCGCTCAATGGATTATAATATACAACACTGTTAGAATTTCATGGGGGTGATCTGATGTTGATAGGACTATTCATGACCAACAATTTTTCCTACTACCACATATTTTTGTTATGGTTCCATCGTCTTATGTGATTCATTGTAATTAAAAGCTATTTATAGTTAAACTAAAATTATATAGGAGGACAGACAAAGATGGCTTAACCCCTTCCCTCCAACCCTTCCCAGATCAAAGTAAAGTGGTACATTTTGAAAAGCTATTTAGAGTTAAACCAAAATAATATAGACCTACAAGCAAAGATGGCTTAATCTTGGTTTATATATGCCATAGCCCTTTTAAGTAATAATATCTCCATGACAGGGTTACATCCCCTCTACATCAGTTTGCTTGTGTCAGGTAGTTTAGTTAATGTATTACACCATAGTCCCCGAAGATCTGCTCTACATTTTACCCACTTACCTTACCTTCTTAGTTAGCAGCCTGTTCGGCAGGCCGTAAACGATCGTGGATTATTTACTGCTAGCTAGTTTGGTGTGAGAGAAAAATACTGTTCCAGCTTATAATCCACGATTGTATACGAGCAAGCGAACAGGTTGTAGTTCCTTTCTACTTAGAATGCCACCTTGCACTACAGGATTGCAACTTGATTTTTGTTGCTCACTCTTTCTGAATTTCCTTGCTGGTTTGCCAATTTATGTACTTACTGATCATTTCTTTCATTTCCAGATAATATTTATAAGCATAGGTGGATGACGCAATGAGGCAATGCAGTAAAAACAGACTATGGGACTTACAACTACCTTGCATTAAGAGTTCATTCCTTTCCTTTTGGAGAGATTAGGTAACAACTGAAGTCACCTCTCTTCTTTTGTTCCGGTTGTGCAACCTATGAGGTAAAAGGAGGAACTCTATTCCCCTTTGTTGATTTATAAGTATGAATCCACACGTTAGTACTATCAGTACGTTAGTTTTTGTTTCAAAAAGGAGTATTTCTTCCCGCATGCGTTGGTGGTGCTCCGATCTTGAAAAAATATATAGACACGTTTACATCTGCGACTGCATTTTCAACTTACTGCCGACGCGTGCGAGGGCGCGCATGATGGACTAGTCCTTCTTTATCTCACAAAGCCATCCTTCCTTATCCTCGCCATTGAGGCATTGACCAGTAAGGAAACATACATGAATATATTTTTTAAAAGATAGCAAATAATTGAAATTGATTTTAGAGTCTAACATCCACCACAAATGTATGGATATGGCACACGTGATGACGTGAAGCTATTACACATTCTTAACATGAAAATTAGTCACGCTGCACCATGAATATGTCCTTATCTTCACACATAAAGCAGACGTACACTGGATGTATGTTAAATAAAAGACTCGTAGCTTAATTATGGATGCATGTTACACAAATATGTATAACTCCGCCTGCAGGGATGTTGGTTGTCGTTCGTTGGGCATTTGTTCTCAGGCCGGCTGCCGAGTGTTTACCTGTGCGGTCATCTATACAAACCGTCAAACATGTTTGGTGTTGAGATTTAGAGTTATTCATAGCGTTGGTACAATTTAGATGAAATCACTACTGGATTCAGGTTCTTGGCAAATTGCACTCGGCAAAGTCTTTGCCGAGTGCGGCACTCGGCAAAGAACACACGACAAAAAATTGATCGGCAAAGCCCTCTTTACCGAGTGTCTTTTATCGGGCACTCAGCAAAGGCTTTGCCGAGAGCCCGGGGGCACTCGGCAAAGAAAAGCAACCGTCACGACGTCGGCCCCGTTGACGGTCGCTTTGCCGAGTGCCAACCCTGCAGGCACTCGGCAAAGTTTTTTTATTTTTATTTTTAAAATTTCTTTGTCGAGTGCCGTCTATCAGGCCCTTAGCAAAGATGTTTTATTTTTTTTCTAAAAATTCTTTGCCGAGTGCCCCCTGGCCGGCGCTCGGCAAAGTTTGAATTTTTTTTGAAAAAAATTCTTTGCTGAGTGTCCTCTGGCCGGCACTCGACAAAGTTTGATTTTTTTTTAAAAAAAATTCTTTACCGAGTACCATGGTCATGGCACTTGGCAAAGCTGGAAAAATGGTTTTTCGAGCGCCCATTTTTCCAGCTTTGCCGAGTACTATGACCATGGCACTCGGCAACGGGGTCCTTTGCCGAGTGCAACACTCGACAAAGTGACCCAAAACGGCAAATTTTTTTTTACATTCCATCGTGACAAATAAATTCATACAAACATATATCACATATATATCTCATCCATCACATATATATCTCATCCATCCACACATCCATCCGCACATATCACATCCACCACAATATATATCACATATATAATAATAAGTGCTCAAGTCCATCCAAATAAATCCACAAGTCCATCACAAGTCCATCATAGTCCATAAGTGCATCACAAGTATATCACTAGTCTATCACCAAGTGAACAACAAATGAAAAAAATACAACGTGCACTCATCTCGGCCACTGCGACTGTGGTGAAGGCCCAGCTCCATCATTCGGAGGTGCATGAGGTGGATTATTCAAACCACCGTCAGATGGAGACTGCACAAAGAAGAAAAGATTACATATGAGACAAGATTATTTAGATAGCTAATCTAGGAAGGTAGATCTCATACAAGCAAAGCACAAGCGAAAGTAAAAAACTTTCATACTCATAGGAGTAGCTGCAGCTGCAGGACGCGGAGGTGGAGGTAGAACCAACAGCCCAGCTGGCAGAGAGAAGCCCACACGTTGCCCAAGCCCTTGTAGGAACTCCATAATGTCCATCAGCCTCTGCGCCTGGGCCTGCCACTCGTCCCGCTCGGCCTCTAGCTAGGCCGCCATCCTCTGCTGCCCGGCCTCTAGCTCCTGACGTTGCCTCATTTCTTGTTCCAGCTGGGCCTGCCATATTTCACTCCAATGTTTCAGTAATGCAAAGCTAATTAAGGTGTGTAAAGATCAATGCATGACGAGTAAAATAGGAATAACATAGAGTGCGTCGACCCGGTGCTGTGCAGCGGTCGGCCATGTGCGAATGGCCGGGCTCTTGCTCATGCTCCGTGCTCAGATCTGGGAGAGAGAGGGAGTAGAGGCCGTGTCGATGACGCCGTCGCCAAGCTAGAACCGCCCATGCTTCTTGCCTTGCCCCGCCCTCATGATGGCCTCTCCATCGAAGTCCTGAGTGCTCGGATCGTGGTCTGGCCCATGGAGCGACCTCGCCACCTCAGTGTACTCACTGATGCGGGAGTGGACGCTCAGGTTCGTGTATGCCTCGGGCGGGTCCTCTAGGTTGAAGGAGACGTCAGACGTCGCCTTGCCCTTGTGGGCCATACACCATGCCTGGAAGTCCGAGCAAGCCTGGCCACTATGTGATGCCGACTGCGAGAAAGACAGCACGATGATTAGAAATCAGGCAGAACTGAGCGTCATAATAGATAAATAAATTCGTGTACCCATGCTTGTTTATATCCGGCGAGGCTGCGGCTGCCTTGATGGTGTGCTGGACCTTGCATCTGTAAACGACGGTCCCAAGCATCCCCGTGCATCTTGAGGTACTCCTTCGTGAACCACCTCTCCACCATCACCTATTGCCAGCGCGACACGTACATTACGAGCCTCATCTGCTTTGTCACGATGTTTCACATTAAAGCGGATCCAAGCTTCACCATTGGATGGATGTACCATCTTGTCAGGATTGTACCATTTGCCATTTTTATGCCATGTCATCTGTTTCACGGGTTCCTCGGTCATGTATAGCCGTTGGATCCTCGGTAGGAACGGAAGGTACCGTAGGATTTTCACAGGGATCGTAAGTTGCCTCTCCTGGCCATCATCAGAGTCTACCTCCAGGTACCTGGAGGATTTACACTTTGGACAGAACTTTGCATGCTTGTGTTCTTTCCTAAATAGGACGCACCCCTTCGGACAAGCATGTACCTGCTCATACGGCATCTTAAGTGCATGAAGGAGTTTCTGTGACTCGTACATGCTCTTTGGCGGAATGTGGCCCTCCGGAAGTAGGGTGCCAATCATGGCCAACATCTTATCGAAGCCTTCTCGACTCAAGTTTAACTTGGACTTCAACCCCATTAAGCGTCCAATGGCATCCAGTTGAGACACCGTTGACCGATCGTGAAGGAGTTTCTGTGCCGAGTCCATCATGTCGTAGAACGCCTGTGCGGCTGCCTCCATCTCCTCCTTCTCACGTCCCTCATCGAACTGTCCTTGGTGAAGTCATCTAACATGTCTGCTACCCCGGCATCAGCATCAAAAGCCTCCACTCATGGTCTCACCACCTCCTCTCTCATACGATGGGCTTCACCATGGTGGACCCACCGGGTGTAGTCTGGCGTAAATCCATTCTTCATAGGATGTTTACCCAATTTCACCTTGTTTACCCTTCTCCTATTTCCACATTTGCTGCAGGGACACAAAACTAGGCAATGTCCTTTAGCAGCCTTGCCAAATGCACTGTTCAAGAAAGCATCGGTCTTGTTCATCTATTCTGTGGTGTAATCACTCTGACTTCTCCAGCCTATGTACATCCACTGACGGTCATCCATCCTCTAACATATGTATCAGCGAGTAATGTAACCATCAATTGCATCTACATGGTGTTCCTATTGTCTAATAGGTGAGGATAGGTCCTAATCCCACCCGCGGATGCGTAGATGAGGTTAGTTTCCATGCTCTACTCCTATCCGAGACAGAATTTTGGTAGCACCTCCCCGCTGTTCTCCAGATACACGTCCTGCCAAAGAAGAGTGTGTATCCAGAGAACAACAGGGAGGTGATGCCGAAAGTCTATCTCGGACCGGAGCAGACCATGGAAACTAACCCATCTACGTATCCGCGGGCTGTCTAAAAAACGTGGATAATCTGAAACAGATACGGTCATAGATATGCAAAGATCTGCATACCTCCAACTATATCTCTTTCGAACGGGAGACGCCTAACTGGGTTACGTGATCTAAGACCATGATACGGAAAGAGGGGTTATACCTAGGGTAGCGGCGGAGTCAGGCTAGCGGGTCGGTGCAGTGGCGAGGCGACGCGGTGTAGGCAACTCCGACTCGGCTCTGACGGGCTCTTCTCTACAAAAATGGAACAAAATACTGTCATTTAAAAAAAGTCGGCAGAACCTCCCCTGCACGGTGAGGTTTCCAAAACCTGCAAAAAACAACGGCACGATGGCCGACAAGCACATATGTCTCAAGAGAAGCCATGTAGTTTGGATATCAATCCATGCAGAAGAATATATCCAAGTATTACCACTACTTCTACTACTACTTCCACTATTGCTACTACTACTACCACTAGTTCTACTACAACTACTACTACCACTATTGCTACTACTACTACCACTAGTTCTACTACTACTACCACTACTTCTACTACTACAACCACTAGTTCTACTACTACTACTACCACTAGTTCTACTACTACTACCACTTCTTCTAATACTACTACTACCACTAGCACTACTACTACAACTATCACTACCACGACAACAACAAGAGAGAGGGCATACCTAACGGGCGCCGGGGGTAGGGGCGGGCGGTGTCGGGGTCGGGAACGGGGTCGGGCACAGGCAGGCGTCAGGTGAGGCGATCCACAGGCGCGGCCAAGCGAGGTGGCTCCTCCTCCTCCTCCTCCTCCTCCTCCTCCCCTCCTCCTCCTCGCCTCCTCCTCCTCCTCCTCCTCCCCTCCTCCACCCTTGGCATTGGCGGGCAGTGGCCAGCCGGTGTGCCCACGCCCCACCTGTGAGGGCACCAGGGGGTGAGGGTGTGAGGTGGGAGGCGGCGAGGCCGAGGCCTTGTGAGGAGGGGCTGGGGCAGGGTGGGTGGTGGGAAGGGCGGTGCGGTGGTGATGGTGGGGCTGGGCGTGGCGGGAGGAGGGAGGGGCGGGCAGCGCGGGGCGGCCAGCATTGGTGGGTGGCGCGCGCGGCGTTGGCCGGGAGAGCGGCGCGGCGTGGGGGGCTTGTCTGTCTGTGTGGCTTGGACTGCCCGGCCGGGTCGCCTAAGTGCCCCCACCCGCCTTTGTCGAGCGGCCGATCGGTGCACTTTCGGCAAAGGAGGCAACTTTGCCGAGAGCCCGATCTGGCCGTCGGCATAGATTTTTTTGAAATACCTTTGCCAAGTGCTTTTGTGAAGGCACTTTCGGCAAAGAGGAAATTTCTAAAAAAATTAAAATCTCTTTGCGGCGCCTTATTCTTGGCACTCGGCAAAGACCCCTTTCTTAAGTGCCATCTTTGCCGAGTGCTATGCTTGGTACTTTCGGCAAGTTTTTTTTTTTTTTGGCCTCCAAATTTTTGTGCAGCCCTTTTTAAAGTACCGAGGAACTTCTCGTTAGAATTTGGGGATTTTTGTGGCTTTTGATATATTTAGTTACTTTATTTCGTTTACTTATTTTTTTTGAAAAATATAAATTTAAGCTGCCTTGCGTAGTGCGAATAATGGAATTTAATGATTTAAAAAAATGATAGTCATATTCTTGAGTGTAGTGTGAGGCCGTATCCGAGAGCGGACCCGAAATTTCGGACATCTTGTTCATGAAACATGACCGTGAACTTACGTGCGAAGTGTTTTTAAATTCTATAAAAAGCAAACGAAGTCCGAAAATCATGAAACTTGTTGAGACGTCGTGATATGGTATGTGGTTTGTAAGCATCGTAGAGATGTTCTGGTTTGTAAGCATCATACGTGACAACGTGCACGAAATCTTCTGAAATTTTTATCATCGCCACCACATACGATATCACGATATCTCAACAAGTTTCATGATTTTTGGACTTCGTTTGCTTTTTATAGAATTTAAAAACACTTCACACATGAAGTTCATTGTCATGTTTCGTGAACAAGATGTCCGAAATTTCGGGTCCGTTCTGGATCTGACCTCACACTACACTCAAGAATATGACTATCATTTTTAAATCATTAAATTCTATTATTCGTACTACGCGTGCAGTTCAAATTTATATTTTTCAAAAAATTCAAGTAAACGAAATAAAGTAACTAAATATATCAAAAAGCCACAAAAAATCCCCAAATTCTAACGAGGAGTTCCTGGTACTTTAAAAGGGTTGCACAAAAAATTTGGAGGCCAAAAACAAAAAAAAACTTTGCCGAGCGTCAGGGCATGGCACTCGGCAAAGGGGGTCTTTGCCGAGTGCCGAGAATAAGACGCTCGGCAAAGAGGTTTTTTGAATTTTTTTAGAAATTTCCTCTTTGCCGAGTGCCTTCACAGGGGCACTCGGCAAAGGTATTTCAAAAAAAATATAATTTTTTTAATTCCTCCCTTTGCCGAGTGCTGAAGCTGTTAGACACTCGGCAAAGACATTTCAAAAAAAAATATTGAATTTTTGGCGAGCGCCGTGTTAGGGGCACTCAGCAGGCACTCGGCGAAGAAGGACGTGACCGAACACCATTACGCGGGGCAGCCTATGCCGAGTGCCGCGCTTTTGCCGAGAGCCTGGCACTCGGCAAAGAAGTCCTTTGCCGAGTGTCCTTTTTTGCCGAGTGCCCGGCACTCAGCAAAGAATTCTTTGTCGAGTGCAATTCTTTACCGAGTGCCCGATTTTTGACACTCGGCAAAGCAGTTTGCACTCAGCAAAGGTCCTATTTCCAGTAGTGAATTCAGTTTCTAGATATATGCAGTGTTTTTCAGGGTGCTTGTAATGTGTTGATATATCCAGCTATTATCTAATATAATTCTTCTTTTGTCGAAAAAAAATATTACGACTTATGTGAGACCTGCAACCTTAAATAAGTCATATTTAAAAAAAAATCAAGTTCAACTAACACACTTTGGGATATAAATTAGTACACATAGAAATAATTAATCCATCGACTAAAAAACTTACATACTAGACTCTGGGAAATATCGGCAGCGTTCATATGCATGCACGTCAGATTTGTTTGGTAGATATTTTCCTTATTTTTTCCTATTTCTCAAACTAAAAATAAATATAAATATATATTTCTTATATTACCTCCTAGGAAGTAATATGTACTAATAACTATTCAGATCAATGGTCCACGATCATTTGGAGGTAGCACGGTTAAGTCCATGAAATAAAGACCGTGCATAGGATTTTGGTCATCATCATTATTTTCCCCTTACGGAGCAGACAGCTATTTAGGTAGGTGGGCACTGTTAGTGGAGCAAGTAAAGAAAGTTTGCAGAAAAATAAGGAGGGAGTGGAAGTGGAAGTGGAAGTGGTTAGGTGGGGAAGGTTTTTTTAAGTACAACTAGAACCTGTTCTGCATTCAATCTCAACAGCTGCTAGCCTCGAAGAATTAAATAAATGGTAAAAGTATATGTACCCATAAATAGATTTAATTTTTACTGGTTAGTTAACCAGCAAAATTCAGTCTATTTGTAGGGTTGCGGATAACTTGCCTTACATCCCTAAGTACATATTAAAATAAAGAAAAGTCTAAATAATCCCTTGAGGTATCGTGTGTGGTCTACTTAACTCCTTAACCTATAAAACCGGGTATCCAACACATTAAACTTTGCAAAACCAGCCATTTTACCCTGAGCGGTTTTGGGAACCTGGTTTTGCCTACATGGCGCTGGTTTTGCTTACCTGGCAGCGCCAGGAAGGAGAAGGCCGAGCAGATGCTGCGCATCGCGGCGGGGGCCTCCCCGTAGAAGAACTCCAGCTGCGCGATCCCGCAGAAGATGTCGGAGCCCACCACTAGCACGAACTGCGGCACCTACCAGCGATGGTCATCGGCCCGCGCTCCCTCCGTGGATGGCGTGGAGCTGGCGCCTCTCGACGAGCGCGGCCATCCCAGGGCCAGCACCACCAGGACACTACTACATAATTTAACTGTAGGAGCGGCTCTAGAGCCTCTGTAGGGGCGGCTACGCCAGCCGCCCTTCCCAGGGTGTTCCTACAGAGAGTGCCTTTGTAGAGGCGGTTTTCTGGCCGCCCCTGCAGTTCCTTTGTAGGGGCGGCTGGTGTTTTTAGCCGCCCCTGCAGTGCACTCTGTAGGGGCGGCTGGTGTTTTCAGCCGCCCCTGTAGTGAACTCTGTAGGGGCGGCTGGTGTTTTAAGCCGCCCCCACAGTGAACTCTGTAGGGGCGGCTGGTAATATCAGCCGCCCCTGTAGTGGACTTCTATAAGGGCGGCTGTATCACCAGCCGCCCCTGCTGTGTGTATTTGTAAGGACGGTTCAATCAAGAACCGCCCCTACAGTGGATTTTTCAGCAAAAAAAAATAATTCAAATTCAAATATGACCATATATATATAATTCAAATTCAAATCTGACCGCCACAAATATACATATATACATCCACAAACACAAGACCATTATTTAGAACATCATCACAAGTCATAATTCACAAAAGTCCATCATTACAACATAGTCCATTATGAAGTCCATCATTATAACATAGTCCATTAAGAAATCCATAAGTCCACATGCAAAACAAAGTCCAAACCATTCCAAAGTCTGATCCAAACCATACCACAAGTCCACATTGTCATCAACGGCCTAGGGCTAGCCTATCAGTCTCACGAAGGTGTTGGTATAGAGGATTACTACCTAAGTCGGAAAGAAGATGATGGTAAGTGCCTTTATGGTACACAATCTGGTCCATTATGAAGTTGCAAAGGTCGCCGACCATCTCTAAGAGCTCGTCATCCTTGTATGGGTTCCTTCTCGTGTCTTTATCTTTCTCCAACTACAAGAGAACAAGTTTAGGTTTACTATATCACAACATATGCGAACTTTTCATACTACGAGCGAAGAGGTTCAAACTTACCAGATTAGGATTTCTGTTGTAGCCACCGATGGTACTCATCATAATACATGTGTAGTATCCACAATGTAGACTCCCAGGCTTCTGCTTGGGGCACTGTGTGTTTTGCATATGGAGACGTTAAGTAATGCTATTGGCAGACACGTAATATATGGAATACCAAAGTAAATGACACTTCTAGACCCTTTTCTAACTCGTTATCGAACTGCTCCTGAGTAAGCTGGTCATCTAGTTCTTGCTCTTCATGGGATGGCTGCTCATCATTCACGGGGCATCGGGATGCACTCTTTGATGTTCGCGACATTTCGTGCCTTGTTCTAAGAGATGCAAGAAAAAAAGTAGTATAAGTAGTAGAAGAAGTAGTACTAGTGGTAGAAGTAGTAGTACTAGTAGTACAAGTAGTAGTACTAGTACTAGTAGTAGTAGTACTTGTAGTAGTACTACTAGTAGTAGTAGTACTAGTAGTAGTAGTAGTACTTGTACTTGTACTTGTAGTAGTAGTAGTAGGATTTTATAGTTTCTAATTCATGCTAGTGCATACAACAATTTGCCAGTGGTAGTGAACCCAAATTAGTTGAACAATGATAGAAACCAAAAGAGAAGAAAAGAAGTGAAGGGAAAGAAGTATGATTAGTAGAACCCTCTTTGTTAGCACTTCTTTGAGTTTCCCATCATGGTTGTGGTAGGCGTTTGTTGATGATAGAAAATGTAATTCAGATCAATTCACTTGGATTGATTGGCTGAATGCATGGATTCACTCGGATTGGTTGGCCAACTGTGTAAATTCATTCAGATTGGTTGCTTGAGTGCATAAATTTACTCGGATTGGTTGGCCAAGTACTTTTCACTCAAAATTGACTTAGTTGGACAAGTTGATTTGTTCATTCAGCTTGGTTGGCTAAAGACATATTCACTCGCCATAGTTAGCTGAGAACATGTGGTAGCTTAGTTTAGATGGCCGAATTTATACTTGTTGACGATAGAGATGTACTCGGACAAGTCAGAAATTTTGCTCAGGCCAGTCACCCACATGTGGTAGTAATATATCTAGGCCAATGTGCAATGCAGTTCAGCCTGCCTGCCCTACGGCTGCAGTCAGTCTTTGCTCATCTGCCAGCAGCGACTGACTAACTGAGCCATTGCTACCATTGTGCTACTGTTGCTCCTAGTAGATTCTACTTGGTGATCCATTGCACATCTCCATGGTCAGCTCTTAGCTGAGCTGTTCATCCATGACTTGCTCTTGCTCTCAACATTGGTGCAGTGTTGCTCTGGGAGGGCTGCTTGTGCTTCCCACCAGGACGAGTCCAAGGTGACCTCGGTGTCCCCTACCCATTCAGATTTCAGAAGCTCTGTACATTTACATGGCGTTCTTTCATCCCTACTTATGCATTTCATGTAAACAGGGACACTCCTTAGTGAAGTATTGAATATCAATTCATTAAAACAAAGATGCATAGTTATATTTTTTGCAGGAATCGGCAAACAAAGAAATCAGCACACAGAAATCAATGACCAAGCCATTTCATTTGAATGGGGGAAATAGATCAGCAGCTCACAAGCAAGAAGATTGAGTACAATGATTGTAATTTTACCTTGGATAGTGTCAGCAGCTCACAACCCTTTAACTGTTGTTTCAATTTGATGAATGGGAACGAGGAAGATGGAGAGCAGCTGCACTCAAACCTGCAGTAATGAACATACTTCATCACACAACTTTGAAACAATGATGAAAACTACTAACTATTACATGAAGGAGAACCGATGATTTTTTATAAGATATAAACAAGTTACTGCAACTCAATGACAACTTCAAATGAAAATATTACATAGTTTGCAGCCAAAATAAAATTAATATATGCTAATCAAGTGACAAGGAAAACTAAACAATGAATCTGCTTCAGGAGCAGCTACTATCTGCCTGTACTTCTGGAAAAACTGTGCATTTCTTGCCCCTTACTGTACCAATAAGGTTATAAGACAGATATAGGCATGCAGCATCTAAAAAAGAAAAAAAGATGCAGGCATGCATCATGTTGGAGCCTAGCTGACCAGGCTAAACAAATGTAATAACTCAATTAATGCAGGAACTAAGCAAACAAATGGTTACACAAGAAAAATTGATCTGCACTATGTTTCTGACTGATTTTTTTAGCAGGTCATTTTTGAAAACGTACTTCATTATCTAAAAAAATGTTTGAAAACATACTCGCCTTCTCCTCAGAGTCTGAACTTTGGAGCTGGAACAACAGCAGCAGCAATCCAGAATTTTCATTTCATTGTTTTAGTTAATTAAATACGGGTGTCACTTATTAATGAATGAAACTGATGGTTGTTACACATCAACTTTTCATGCCTGGATGGACTAATAAATAAATAAACTGATGGGAGTAATTTATCTGAGGGCTGTGTAGGGTAGCAGTATGTAACTCATGGCTAGAACTTGCCAAGTAAGTGCTAAGAAAAGAGAGAGCCATAAGTTTACCTATTATATTACCGGGGTCCAACTCTGTAATTGCAGAAACACCTTTGTCGAGCTTTCACTTGCATTTAAGTCAACAAATTACCACAAAGAAAAGCTGCAAGAAAGACCTTTGCCGGGCTCTTTAGTTTAATCTTTTGAGTGGCATATCACAAATTCTCTTTCTATGTTAAGAAAAGTAGGTTCCTTTGGGATTTGAAACCACATTGCCATATTCAAAGTCTACGGTGATAACCACTACATGGAATCATTTTGTGTGTCCTAGATAATAGCCATCTCGGGAAAAACTAATTGATCAAGGAGCATAGTTTTTGGCACCATTGGCAAGCAACGGTAGAAATGGTATAGATGGCAATGACACATCAAGTCCTGCCAACAATGTGAATAGGATTGTCACTACATCCTCTGCTCTTACACACATCATATTTGGCGAGGCGATGAACGTGATGAGATAATAAGGTTGCTCCATGAGACGCGGTGATTTTGAAACAAGCTCTAGTAATGACAAGTGTTATTCCGTTATTGGCATATATGGTATTGCGGGTTCGGGAAGACAACCCTAGCACAACTTGTGTGTACTTATGAACGGATGGATAACTACTTTTACCCAGTCATGTGGATTCATGTTTCTCAAAATTTTAATGTGAAAATATTTATCTAGAGATGCTCGAGGCAGCTTCAGGGGCTCCATGCCATGAGTTGAAGTCTTAACACCCTACAAATGAAACCCGGAGGAACAATTGAGATGCAAAAGGTTCTTTATAGTAATCTTGGATGATATCTGAAATTGTGAAGGATGGCATTGTTCGGATTTGGAAAAAAGCTGGATCAGCTACTTTCTCCACCGAGGATTGTTAGAATATATACACTTACTAGTCAAATAGGAATCGGCACCTACGTTGTAGGAAGACAAAGATGGAAGCTCATATGAAGTGTAGAACAAAGATAAAAAGTTTCATTTAAGCTTTATATGTATGAGAATAAAGATATGAACTGTGTGAAATCTACTATATGAGCCAAGTTGAATTCGACCATACATAGCACATTTGTCAGAGTGAAATGTGCTTTAGTTTTATGTTGAGAATGCAGACTACCTACAGCGTGCCATACTATATTAACTGTTAAGCATACGTTATCGATTGTTTTTTTTTCCCGAGACTTCACGGACAGACAACTCACTATCTCCAAAATCTACATTTTGCTCAATATTCATTATAATCAAAATAACCCTATATCACTAACACCATGACAAGTAATAAGTCCAACAAGACAAGAAGATAAAAAGTATATAATCTACTAAAAATAATTCCATATTTCCATTCTCCATCACTCAAAAGCAGATCATGAACCCATTTACGCACGAAGATCGGATCAATGAAACCCTCGTCCGGCTTTCACAACCGAAAGCAGTTGGATTTGACTAAACAAGTGAGTACCTTAGAGAGGAACTCATCCGAGGCGAGCTTGTAGTTGCTATCCGCGTGATCCTTGGGCACCACCCTCTCATCCACCAGTAACACATGCTATTTACTCCAATCCACGGCCTCCAGTGCGGCGGCTTCGCTTAGTTTCTCTGAAACCCAAAAGGTCAAGACCTAAGGCACCCCACACAATCCGAAACCAACAACTTGGCGGTCGGAGGCGGTCCGAACTTGAGGGCCTTGATGAGGGAGCCGCCAAAGAGCACGACGGTGAAGGCGCCCCTCCGCCGCTGAACTTCACCGACAGCTCCGCCGTGTGCCAGCCAACGACGTCGCGAGGTCCTCCTCCTCGTCGAATATGATGAGTTTTTTATTTGTCTAGGCGGTTGCTTAGTAACCCTAGCCGCCGTCATGGTTGCTTGCTCTCGGGAGGTCGAGGTCACAAACCCTAACCTCGTGGCTGCATGGAGGAGAGTGGTGTGGTGGTCGGAGGAAGGGAGAGCGGGTGGCGGCGCTGAGAGTGGCGAAGCGGCGTGGTGGGCGGCGCCAGTGTGGCGGGTGGCGGCCTTGAGCGAGCGAAGCAGCAAGTGAGTGGGCGGGCGAGCAAGACATGACGCAAGGCGTCTATAACTTATTTCGCCCAAATTATAGCTTCTAGTGCCCAGCGGACGGTGATATATCTTAGACCACGGTAGGGGCGGCTGAGCTTATAAGCCGCCCCTACAGTTGAATTAGCCACTATAGGGGCGGCTGAGGTTATAAGCCGCCCCTACAGTTGATTTTTTTTCAAACTTCTAAATCAAAATAAATTATTCACATGTAAATAATAAATAATACAGTACAAAAATTTATATTTATTTTTTTATAGATATATTTACATATACAATAACTAAAACAACTACAACATTTTAAAATTGCAAAATTGAACCTTTAAAAATTTGAAAAAAAAATTAAATTTTAAAAATTAAAATCAAAACTACTAAAATAATTTTGAGACAACAAATGATCTCAAATAAAAATTTGATAAATGTCAAAGTTGTAGAGGTCATGAAGATCTACAACTTTTATTTTGGTCATCTTGTCATTTTAGAAAATTTGAACCTTTCGATTTTGAAATTTTAAAAAATAACAAGTTCGAACCAAAATTTGAGACCCAAAATGATTTCAACATAAAAAGTGATGAATACCAAAGTTGTTCAACTCATTAATATCTACAACTTTTATTTTAGTCATCTTATCATTTGACAAAATTTGGACCTTTCAAATTTGAAATTGTGAAAAACGACAAGTTCGAACCAAAATTTGAGACCCAAATTGATTTCAACATAAAAAGTGATGAATACCAAAGTTGTTCAACTCATGAATATCTACAACTTTTATTTTGGTCATTTATTCATTTAATAAATTCTTAGCACATATTGTTCCCTAATCTTACACATGTCTCACATAGTTTATAAAACCTTACGAGAGATGTGTCACATTTGTGAACAATATCATTACCACTTTGTCATATGAAGAAATAACCAATACAAAAGTTGTAGATCTTGATGAGTTATTCAACTTTGGTATTTATCACTTTTCAGCTGAAATCATTTGGGGTACCAAAATCTTGTCTGAAGTTGCATTTTTTTTAAATTCAAAATTTAAATTGCTCAAACTTTTCATATGTATATATTGACAAAACCAACAAATAAATTGATAGAGCATGATTTTAGAAAATTGTAGGAAAAAAATCATTAGATTTGGAGTTAGTATGAGGAAGAAAAACTAGTTGCAAAGTTGACCCACAGATTAAAAAAAGAAATCACACTGTTCACTATGATCATGTAAGGATTATCTAGAACAGTGTGATTTCTCTTTTTAATCTATGGGTAAACTTTGTAACTAGTTGTTCTCCCTCATACTAACTCCAAATATGATGGTTTTTTCCTAAAAATTTCTAAAATCATGCTTCAGCATTTAAGTGTGATCAAACTTGGATGTGACAATGTTTTACACATTTTAAAATTTGAAATTTGAAATTTAACAAGTTCAAACCAAATTTTCAAACCCTAAATGATTTCAGATGTAAAAGTGATGAATACAAAAGTTGTTCAACTCATCAAGATCTACAACTTTTATTTTCGTTATCTTATCATTTGACTAAATTTGAACCTTTCAAATTTTAAAATTTGAAAAATGACAAGTTCGAACAAAAATTTGAGACCCCCAAATCATTTCAATTGAAAAAGTAATGAATACCAAAGTTGAATAACTCATGGAGATCTACAACTTTTATTTTGGTAATTTCGTAATTTGATAAATTCTTAGTACACATTGTTCACACAAACATACGTGAATGTAGTCTCAAACACACACATAAATGTAGTTTCATACACACATACATAAATATAGTCTTACATACATGAATGTAGTCTCACATACACATACATGAATGTAGTCTTATGAACACTGACACACTTACATAAACTAGCTAGCCCACCGTGATAACTTTCCCCTTGACACCTTTTCGTTCCCATGGCAATACATCTTTGGGCAGGTTCTTTTCCACAACCTCGATCTTCTTACAAAAGTCTGTGAATAGCGGCATCTCATTGCACTTATTGTAAGCTTCAACATCGTCCACGCCATCAACTCCGATGATATGTTGTTTCCCAGAGGCCACCACGTGCTTTGTCTTCTTCTTTAGGGGGAGGTTACTTTGCGGGTCGGGCATATAGAAGACTTGCGCGACACGTTCAGCGAGCACCCAAGGGTCATCCTGGTAGCCTACATTCTAGAGGTCGACGACTCTCTGTCCGGTCTCATTGAATTGATGTTGCTTGATCCAGCGGCATCGAAATAGGGCCACCTTTATATCCCTTCCATAGTCAAGTTCCCATATATCTTCAATTATGCCAAAGTACAGGACCTTTCGCCCCACTCCATCGAGAGCCTCTATTCGGATGCCACTGTTCTGATTCACAGATTTCCTGTCCTTTGTGTCGGTATAGTATGTGTACCCATTGATGTCATAAGCATTCCAAGACGTCACCTGTTTCGATGGCCCGACCGCCAACCGACTGATGGTAATAGAATCTATGGTTTCTCTAGGCTGTATGTTCTGGTCCTTCAACCATTATGTCAGGCGTTGCTTATGCTGTTTCATGACCCAATCATCTGAACGGCCATTCCTCTCGGCCATAATGATAGCCATGTGTTCATCAATGTACGGTTGCATCACTGCCATACTCTGCAAGACACTGTAATGCGCCTGACTCACCTCTCTGTAATCATTGTCAAGGAACGCTTTCCTACCACTTGTGCCCTTCCCAGCTAGCCTTCCCTTGTGACGAGAATCGGGATTACCAATCCCTCTCTGTACTTTTAGCCACTCTTGGCAGCACTCGACGACTTCTTCGGAATTGTAACCCTCTATCATGGAGCCCTCTGGGTGTGTTCGGTTATGCACGTATCGGCTTAGAACCGACATGAACCGCTCGTAGGACCACATTTCATGCAACAAGCTAGGGCCCAGTGCCTCGATCTGATGTACCAAGTGAATCATGAGATGTACCATTATATCAAAAAAAAAGTGGGAGGTAAACACATCTCTAGCTGGTTCTGGGTCTCCACCATGAATTCATGTAGGTCACTCAGCTCTTGCCTGAGAATCGTCTTCTGTGAGATCTTCGAAAAGAAGTAGCACATGCGGGTGATGGCCATCTTTAGGAACTCTAGCTTTATAGCCCTGATTGCAATTGGTAGGAACACTGTCAGCATCACATGACAATCGTGAGCCTTGCAGTATGTTAATGATAGGTCCTTCATCGACACTAGCTTCTTCGGGTTCACCGAAAACCCAGTCGGCACTCTGACCCCCCTAAGGAAATTACATATAGCTCTCCTCTCTTCTAGGGTTAGGTTGAAGCTAGCCGCGGGAAGACTGTACTTGCCATTATCCTGCTGTACCGGCCAAAGCTCCCGCATCACATTCAGCTGCACCATGTCTTTCCGTGATCTGAGACCATCCTTTGACTTGCCCGTTTACATCAAGGTAGCCATGAGACTCTCAAAGACATTCTTCTACACGTGCATCGCATCAATGGCATGGGGGACCTCCAAGTCTGGCCAATAAGGCAGGTACTGAAAGAAGATCGATTGCTTCTTGAATGGTACACCTTCGATGGGAGGTGTGCTTCTATCTCTGATCGTTCCATCTGGATTCTTCTTTCCATAGACGATGTGTATGTTTTGGACCATTCTAAATACATGTTCTCCATTATGACGTCTCTCTGGAGGGGGTTCATCCTCCGGGATGTTGCCATGGTATCTTAGGTATAATTTGCCGTGGTACTTGTGACCTGTCTTTAAGAAGCGTCGGTTCCTTATGTAAACTATCTTCCTGGATCCATCTAGGAACACCCATTTAGTACCATCCAAACAGACTAAGCATCTAGTCTTGCCTTTGAACTGTCCAGATAGGGCAAATAGCATGGGGTAATCATTGGTAGTAACAAATATTATTGCTTTGCATATGAAGTCCTCTCGCCGGAATGCATCATACATCGGCTCCCCATACTTCCATAGCCTCTCCATTTCTTGCATCAGAGGCTCTAAGAACACGTCTATATCAATGCCTGGTTGTTTGGGGCCGGAGATAAGAATGGTGAGGAGAAGGTACTTCCTCTTCTGACACAAATACGTTGGGAGGTTGTACATGGTCAAGATGACTGGCCATGTGCTGTGGTCGGTCATCCTCTCATTGAAGGGATTCATTCCATCGGTGCTCAAGCCGAACCGTACATTCCGTGGGTCATCACTGAATTCTGCTTTGTACTTGGCATCGAACGCTTGCCACTGGCTACAATCGGCCGGGTGTGCGATCGTATCATCATCCACCTTGCGCTCATCATTCCACCATGTCATCAGTGTGGCTTCCTTAGGGTTTAGGAACATACGCCTTAAGCGGTCGATCACTGGCAAGTACCACATAACCAAGGCAGGAATTCTTCTCTTATTTGTATCGTTGCCTAATGGAGTTTCCTCT
The DNA here is from genome assembly GCA_904845875.1 of Miscanthus lutarioriparius. Classification (NCBI taxonomy): domain Eukaryota; kingdom Viridiplantae; phylum Streptophyta; class Magnoliopsida; order Poales; family Poaceae; genus Miscanthus; species Miscanthus lutarioriparius. Next base: position 75,875 of record CAJGYO010000735.1, read on the forward strand.
GGGGCTGAGATTCTTGCACCACCTTCTTCCCATCCTTCTTCCTCTTTCCTATGGAGGCTTCCACCCCACTTTGAAGGTCATTGTTCTTGTACCGACTAGCCCCACACCTAGGACATGTATCTAAAGTCTCGAACGATGTGCCACGTCGAAAAAGGATATAGTGGTTGGGGCATGCATGGATTTTTTCAACCCCCAATGTGAGTGGACTTATAACCTTCTTCGCTTGGTATGTGTTGGAGGGAACTGTGTTTGGCCGTGGGAGCAACCGTGACATGAGGCACAACAGATCATCGAAACTGCAGTCCGACCAGCCGTACTTAGCCTTCAGGATGAGTAGCTCAAGCACAAAACAAAGCAGTGTGAAGTATGTCGGACAACCCTTCTCAGCATCATACACAGTCTTCTTCGATGCTTTTGTCACCCTCTCAAGATTTTCTAGACCTCTCTTGCTCTTTTCTAATATTTCTGGTCCAAAGGCCCCAAGCATTTCGTCCAAGTTGTCACCGTCATCTGCATCCCCCTCATGTGCTTCGCCATCATTGCTGGCACCACCAGCATCATCACCACCTTGTTCATTGCCAAAGCCACCACCTTGTTCATTGCCAAAGCCACCACCTTGTTGATTACCATAGTCACGATCCATTTGTTGCTCAAGATCGTCTGTGAATCGGGACAAGTATGCTTGGGTTTCAGCTTCATCAGCTAGATCATCGTCGCTGTCATCAACAACCACTGTTTCACCATGATGAATCCACACTGTGTAGTCCGGAACAAATCCTCTTCTAATAAGATGTTCTTCAATGGTACTCACATCTCGAAATGCAATAAGGTTCTTGCAATCTTTGCAGGGACAAATAATCATGTCGCTATTCTCTTTCAATGTCGTTGCATGCTTCTCTGCGGCTTTGATGAATTTGTCCACCTCATCACGAAAAAGAGCGTCGTGTCTTAACGAACCATACATCCAAGAGTTCCTGTAGTCCATCTTATAGAAACAAAATAACCAAAGAAAGAATATTACTCGAGAATAATTGTATATACCTGAGACACGCACCATGGTAGTAGAGGATAGTTAATTAATTGACTATTAATGCATAAATATTTTAAAATATAAATTAATTGGTTCAAATAAACAATTTCAAATAAAACAATTAGCAACATTTAATATTTCATCCACTACCTTTCATGCAAACTCCATTCCAATTTTATGGTAGAGGATAATTAATTAATGGCCTATTTGTCCATAACTAATTAAAAACACACATTATAGAAATGAATCAAAATAAATATTAAATGATAATTAGTAGCCATGGTAGAGGATATTTTACACATTAGCAACAATTAAAATCTTACACATTCACCTACATGCAAACCCTAGTCACATAAAGAAAAAATTGAAAAAGAAAAAAAAACAAAATCCTAGATCTAGATATAGGGTTTCATGACACATGCATCAAACTTCACTAATACTACACTAAAATCAACAAAGATGTACTAATAAAGGGTGCAATCTTACTTTCCTACCTAATTTATCCTAGTATAGTGAAAATTAGGGTCTAATTTCACTCATAACTAGCTCAAGCTCCATGAAAGAGAGAGAAAACCTAAAATCAAATTACTCACTAACCATAGAATTAAACTTAAATAAAGAGTTGGAGACGCATTTTCTTACCTTTTAGAGCCTCTCCACCAAAGGATTTGAGATCAAAACCTCCCCCCTTAGTAGAGCAATTTTTAGGAGGAGCCCAAGGCCTCCCAACCTTTTTTGTGTGTAGAAGAGTGTGTCCCGAGGTGGAAGAAGATGGTGGCTGCTATTTATTCATGCGCCATCAGTAGGGGGGGCTGGTGATTGATCGCCCTTACAATCAGAATCAGAGGTGGTTGGTGATTGAGCCGCCCCTCTGAGATCAGCCCTAATTGTAGGGGTGGCTCGGGTTACCATCGCCTCTGGTGGTGACATCCTTTGAGGGTGGTGGTGATTGAGCCGCCCTACAGATCAGCCCTAGCTGCAAGGCGGCTCGAGTTACCAGCCGCCCCTACAAAGTGACATCTGAAGGGACGGCTGGGCTGCTGGGGCCGAGGACACCCATTGTAGGGGCGCCCCCAACCCCAGCCACCCCTACAGTAAAAATGCCCCCGTTCCTGCTGTAAGAATCTGGCGTAGTGGAAACCGCCCCACGCCCATGCGCCGCAGTGGCGGCCACACGGGCGCCCGTAAGCCGCCGCGCGCCGGGATGATGGCGGCGTCATGCAACACCACCCATAGGAGCATGAACACCACCTCGATGGACACCGCCGACACCACGGGCACCTTGAACCGCCCGCCCAACCCAGCGTGTCCATGGCCATCCCTCGCTGGATGAAGGTGGTGGTCATTTGCCCCAATGAACGCCGTGCACAAAGACGCACATCACCCGGATGGGCAAAGATCTCGCACCGGGATCTTCATGCCCTCCACCTCGCTCATAGTGCATGCGAGACCATTCGCCCCCCGCTCCTTGTCTCCTTCCTTGATGACGATCGCGGTAGCCTTGTCAAGGCACCGTAGACCCTTGGTGCGTGACAATGATTTGCCGCCGCCGCCGTCGTTGTTGGCGTCGTCTTCCTTGAGTAGCACCACCGTGTCGTCATCCCTTTCCATCCTCACGTTGTGCTTCTTCGCGGCGGCGACGAGCACCCGATGATGTCCTTGAGCGGGCTGCCCGTCGGCATCGCACCTCGTAGTCGGGCGGGTTGTGGAAGCTTGGCACGACGCGTGATGGAGCGGCAGAGTCATCGTTAGGGGAACGGCGACGCGCCTGTGGCGCTTTGCGGCGGAGGAGATGAGCCTCAAGCGTTTTGCGGTGGAGCAACGAGGTTTCGGCGGTGGGCTCACGGCTTCAAGGACGCCGGCGGCGCACTTCGCTTCGACCACGGATCCAAAGAAAGAAGAGGATATGGGGCGAAGCAATCGGGCTCTACTTCTCGTGCCCCATCTCTCGCTGGAGCACGTACGGGGAGATTTTTTTTATTTTTAACACATTTTTTAAACTATTTTTAAAACGGACACTTTTTAATTTTTTTTTCAAAACTACCACTTTTGGACACGCATGTTTGCACGGCGCGGCGAAACAACTCTGCCGCGACATGCATGGTGGCGCGGCAAGGGTGCGTACATGGCAATGTCCCGCCCCACTGGTCGCTGACGTGGCAGGCCTTGCTGCGCCACCGATCAGGACGCGGCTGTGACGCGCCACCCGTCAGGGCGCGGCAGAGCCAAATAGAGGCCTGCGACCCAGTCCCTTTCCTCCCTCTCTGTTTCACTCCACGTCGCCGCAAGAAATTGCCCGTGCTTGCCTTCAGCCCTCACGCGCCATGGCCCCCCCCTTCAAGACTGGCGCCATTGCCTCCCGGCTCCCCACAGCCGGCTGCCGAATTTCCCTCCCTTGCCGGCCCCCTCCCTACCTTCTCCGAAGCTCCTCCTCGGCCTTGTCAAGGTAATGAAGCTCCTCCTCGGCCTTCACAGTGGATCGAATGATTTGAATGAATAGTTAGGGTATGGAGGAAAATATGATTTCGTTAGAATGTTGAATTGAAGGATTAGGATTAGGATTGCCAAGGTTAAAGTTAATTGGTTAGTTAGAATTATGATTACCATGTATTCTAAGGTCAATTTTTATATGAATTTTGCTTGTTTGAGTTTGCATCTCAACTTTTATATGTGAATAAATATATGGACACACCGTTGATGTACCAAATTTTATTTTTTACTGACCAAAGTATAGTTTTTATATAGTTTTCATGTTTGCATCTAAGATAGAGTTTGCACCAAAGTATAGGTTATATTTTATTTTTTGTAATACAAATGGTTCTCATTGACATTAATTTGTGATGTTTTAATTTTTGTCTGTTAAATTACAACCGTTTTGTTAGATGCAAGAAATGTATTGGGAGGAGTTTTGGCGAAAACAGGGTCGTCCTCGAGAATTATACCCCAACGCATCTAGCAAAGATGCCCCCATCCCTCCTGACCTCCCTGTCTCTAACTATGACTGTGGTTTCCTGGCCGACGTGTTTCAATCGAGACATTCAGACACAGCGGCGCGTTGCTTCTACACATGCAGTCTTTTTAATGTAAGTAATTATTTCCACTCTCTTTTTTTCATCATTTGTGTAAGCATGCTACTAATATTTTGTTGGAATCTTGTTGTGTAGGCCCATGAGATGTGCCTTTTCTTTTAGTGGATCGACGGTGCAGACAAGTTTGACCCTAGGTACCTCTTTTTCGACAATTGGTGTAAAGGGAGACATCCACGTGAGCACTTCCAGCGGTTGGTTCCACCCCCCTAACCCCCCGCCAATGACGGCTAAGGACAAGCACTTAGCCGTAGTTAGACGACTCGAGGAACCTCCTCTGTGCGAATGCAAAAATCGAGCTATGATAAACCCTGAGAATACGTTGGAGTTTGTGTGTCCGAACAAACATGAAGTTGCTTACTCAGTATGTTTCAGACTGAGAATTGGTACAGGTGTGCTAGTTCAATGTTTTAGATTTGGTATTTGTATTGTAGTAGAACTTTCTCAGTGTTGCATTGTGTTTCATTTGAACTATTTATGTATTGTATCCATGTAACAAACACTGTTTAATTTTTGTAACGGACATTGTGTTATCTCATAAAACTTTCGCCACAAAAAATGGTATTACAATGCTGCAATTTGCATGTATTTATTCTCTTAGCTCTCTTAGCATCCTCGTCCTCGGGTGGTCTTCTGTCACAGAACTGCTCCACCAAGTCCATCCAGTGATCGTTATCAAGGATTTCAGTCACTGGAAGACCCCCCCAACCGCAGACACAGAATCATCTTCACGTCCTGCATCATGATAGTCATCTCGCCGCACAAAAGGTGGAAGGTGTGGGTCTCTAGCCTCCACCTGTTGGTTTTTAATTCAATACAAGAAGTTTTTTAATTCAAACAATGAGACAAATCAATGCTTTGTACTGTCGCAAATGTGTATCAAATCATACCTATCGACAGCAGCAGTGTGAAGTGTAGGGTCGAGGATCGATAGCCCAATGTTGAAGACCTAGACGATCTCAAGGAAGACGGCACGCTGTATGTATGGCCGGTATCGCTCGTCCCAGCGGTGCGGCTGGTGCGTGTGTAGTCTAAGAGGTACCAAGTCCTCCTGAAGCTCTGACAGGTGCTTAGCTCGGTGGTCCTTGTCGTAGTGCACCTCAAGAATGGGGTATTGCGGATGATGATCCCCCATCCTGATTCAAATTTCAAATGGATATGTTAGAACAAACATTAAGAGTACTATAATATGATGGAACATTAGTGCATAAAAACAAAGTAAATGTAAAAGAAATAAACTATTATGCAAAATTAGAGAATAAACATATATCATAATAAACATAGCTCTAAGGTTCCAATGTACTAACATAGTAGTTTTAAATAGCATAGCAAACAATTAACATTAATATAATAAAATGTATGCTATATGCACCTGCCGCCCTTCTCTTCTATGCCTGCTAGCTAGCTTGTGACCAGGTTCTTTGCAAACAGAGCAAAGATTCCTGCCATGGGTCTCGTTGAAGTCTCCCCCTCCGTACATGTCTTCGTCGTACCCTCTCATAGCGTCCATGTCCCCCTTCAGTCACTTCTTCTTCCTCCTACCCTTGCCTACCTTCATTAGATCCAGATGCGGCACGTAGTCATAACCATGATAAGGTGGCCACTATGTCGGGTCAAGGTATGGCTCGAAGCTGCTCTCCCAAATACTAACGGTGTTCGAACGGAGATACAAGGGTGACATATATGGCAGATCCTCATAGTTATACCTGCGAACCCTGCAGGATGTGATCATATGAGAGCAAGAGGCATGCATGATCTGAGGGACGTTGCAACTGCACTCTACTTTTCCAAGATCAACTCGGTAGTTTTGTCCACCATAATGTTTGCCGCCCAAGCTTGTGCCACCCTTTCCCCGCACACTAAAGATATGGCGGCGGGGTCCATACGGCTCGGCGGTGTGCTGCTTGGCCAATTCCTCGGCCTCGTTCAAATGTTCTGCTCTGGCCTTTCCAAAACGCCCCTGCTCAGCTATATTCCTCTGCGCAAGTTCCCACCTCTTGATAAAATATTCGTTGCACTTATGAAAGGAGAACTCAACAATTCCAGACACAGGCAACGATCGAACTCCGGTGAATACACGGTTGAAAGACTCTGAGGAGTTAGTGGTCATGATGTCATGCCTAAAACCTTCCTCGTCATATGCTGATGCCCACTGAGCCTTCTATTCCATCTGCGCCTCTAACCAGGCCTTTCCCGCTTCATTTAGTATCTTATCTAGTTCTCTCTTTATCTCCTTGAACTAGTGCTCTGTACGTATACAACATAGAGCCTTTACCTTATCACATACCTCCTTCTTCCTCTGATGCCGCCAGAAATTAGCGGCAAAGTATCTCATGCACCATCTGTGCACTAGAGGCGGGAACCCATCTATATGCTCAGATGCAGCATTAAGAAGCCCTAGGTGACGGTCCGAGATAAAAAATATAGTGCGAGATGGGCCAAGCACTTATACACATAGAAGCCGCATGAACTATGACCACGATTCATTGTTCTCTCCCTCTGCCAAAGCAAAAGCCATGGATACTATCTGGTCCTCAGGATCAACAGCAGCAGCCATCATCAAGGTGCCCCTGTACTTTTCTATTAGGAAAGTGCCATCAACAAGTACGACTGGCCGACAAAACTAGAATGCATGTTCTGTTTGCGCGAACGACCAGAACACATGATAGAGGACATGCCTCAACGGGTCCCGAAAATACATCCCTCCGGTGACCATAAACCATTTCAAGCCTGGGTTGTAGTAATGCATTGCACATAAGATGCGGGGCACCCTGTTGTACGCTTCCTCCCAACTACCCCAATGAATCGTCAGGGCAATTTGCTTAGCACGCCAAGCCTTTCCGTACTTCACATCATACTTAACAAATCTAGATATGGACTATTGTAAAGAAAACACCGAAATGTCGTTATTGTCATCAATGAGCCCCAATATACAATGGGCAAGGTAACGTGTAGTGAGCTGTTGATGATTTTCCTTCCCCCTATTTGTTAGGCAAGTGTGGGGTTCGACCACTTTACTTATCCACCACTTGTCATCACTATGTCTCTTTCGTGCATTTAACCTCCACATACAACCGTTTTTGCATATCACGTGGTACCTTAACTCCTGGTCCGAATGAGTGACGCTGTACGGCTTATGGTGATACACAGCATAGTCTTGAAGGAAGAGCTTCATCTCTGACATTGTATTGAATATCATCCCCTTACTAAGGATTTCTTTCTCATGGTCATACAATGATTTTCTACACATCTGGAGACCGGTGTCACAAACTGTCATATCCGACATGCTGACATCCCTATAGTCCAGAACGTCCCTGAAAGGTACGTTCATCGACCTTAGTTGCTCAAGCTCAATCACTGTGTAAGGTGGTGGTGGAACATACTGCTGCGCTTCGCTAATTCTGCCCCATGAATCATAGGGGGTATCATCTGCTGGCAAATCTATAACTAGTCTACCCTGAGCCTGGATAGCATGCAAAACCTCAGTTGGTATTGGTAATGGCATACCATGAACAGGTACTGGCATAGCATGTTTACCTCCCTGGTCATCATCTGAATCATCCGAATCACTACAGACTACATCACCGATCCTGTCCTACTCCTCCTGCTCCTCCTCTTCTAGTTCGAACTCGTTCACATCGAAGTCATTGCTTATATAGCCTACTTCACTTGAATGAAACTGCTCCTGCGTTAACTGATCATCCAAATCCATATTACCCTGAGTTGCTTCCCCTTCTACCCTCAATTCTTGCTCATTGCCTCCAACACCGTCAATGGACGGCCCATCCAGGACATCCTGTATCTTGTACCCATTCTCCACCACCACCTCAGCCATGGGCACATTGGAACCTTAGAGCACCCTATTGTAGTGGGACCAGTGAGCAAGGTTGCACAAGGGCATCAGGACATAGTGTGCCCTAGTCTTCCCAGTATCAAACCTCCCCTTAAGTGTGAAATCACCGCCAAACTTTGCATTCAAACGAACACAAAGGTCATTGAAGCTAGGAGGTTCATCAAACCATTCCAATTCTTCTTCCATATCCTCAAACATACCATCTTCTCTCCTAACACTTTCTCCATAGAAAACTCTAACACTACAATCCATCTACAAAAGTGTTTCAGAAACTTCATCAGGTCATCAAAATCATCGTGCGTACTAACTAACTGACTACACCTATACTAACTAACTATACTAACTAATCTAATATTAATACCTATACCAACAATTCTAACTAACTATACTAACTAACTACACTAAACACACTAATATTAATACCTATACTTACTATACTAAGTAACTTTACTAACTATACATATCTAGCAAACTGCAAAACTAACTGCAAAACTATACATAACTTATATTTACTAACTTCACTAAATATCTTTGCTAACTAATTGTATAAATCTCTATCCAGTCAAACTAAATTTGAATCCTAACCCTAACAAAAAAATTCATAGAGATGCAAAAGAGCATTACCTCAACAAAGATTATGGGTCACCACAATCCACCAATGGAAAAGAGATGGCCGTCGGCGGCAATGGCCGGCCGGTAGCGGCCTAATTCTAGAGGGCGGCGGCAATGGCCGGCCAGCCAGCGGCAATCCCCCCTTCTGGAGGACGACGATGGGGACGGGCGACGCGCGGCAGGGGGGAGATGGAGGGGCAACGGCGGCAGTAAGGGAGGCAACGAGACAGGGGGAGATGGAGATGGAGTCAGGGAGGTGTTGATGTTTTACCACCGATAGCCTACCACGGGGGTACCCGGGACAGTTGTTCGGGCTTCGGCGAATAGCGGAATTCGACGGTTACGCAAAGAGACTCACGATTTATACTGGTTCAGGCCATCGACTTGGTCGAGTAATAACCTTACCTCCAGTTTTGGCGTTAGCCTGTTTGCGTTGTATTGCTTTGAATATCGGGTATGCGTTCTCCCTTTACAATGGGTACCCTCACCAGCCCTTTATAGTCCAGGCGCTGAGAGGCGTTGTTTGTGTCCTATTCGGATACAAGGTCAGAGTCCTAAGCTACGCTTCGGACGCCTTTCCTTGTATAGTTTGCGTTGGAGTTTCGGTTTTGCACGTTGCTTTGCTCCGTGTTCTTCTTGGTGATTGGGCTGTAGGCCTTGCTACCAAGGCCTACCTCCCTGCAATATGGTCTATGGAGGGCCCATAGGGTTCCCCATCGACAAGCCCCCGAGCATTTCATGATTGAGCATCAAGGGTCGAGTTGTTGTAGTCTTGATCCGGGTCCTTTTTGAAGTGAAATCTTGAGATGGTCTTCTTTGATTCTTCTTTTGGCTGATGTGCATTTTTGCTTGACGTCCTCCGGGTTCTTTTTCCTTTGAGTGCAGCGAGTGCAATTTTGCAAAAATTGCACTCATTGAGTGTAGCCCTCGAGCCTTCTATTTTTTGGTACAAAAAGCTGGAGGGTCAAAAATTTTGAAAATATGTTTTTCTGTGGTAGGTACTTGCAGCCCCCGAGCCTTCTCCGGGTTCTTTTCTGTTGAAAAGAAGCCAGAAGAAGGGTCTTGATTTATACTCCTTTGATCTTTGTCTTTTACTGGTCACGGATGGGTCTTGTATAGCCATGAGTGAGCGTCTTCTTTTAATTTTTGTCAGGAATCTTGCTTTTGGGTACTATTCATCTTTTTTGCTTTGCTCTTTTGTTCTTTTCCTCTCTCTTTCTTGTGATCTTTAGCCTTGTTTACTTCTGGTTTGCTATAAATACCTTCTTTGTTGGTTGTGGTTCTGCCTTGAGTAGGAAAATTCTTCTTCAATTCTTTCTTCATTCGTAGATATGCTGGTGTGTGAGGTTGAGCAGCCCTCGGGCTTATGCTTGGTTGGTAATGATCATGCTGCTCTTATCTGTTCTTCTGTGTCCGAGCTACCGCCACTATGTTCCTTGTTGCAATATTTAAGAATTTTGTCTCTATCTTATGTTTGAGTTTATCCGGTCCTGCTTGGCCGTCTGTAACCTTTGTATTTGTCTTCGATCAATGAGATTTATAATTTTTCTCTGTCCGAGTTCTTTTTCAACTGTAATCCTTTGACACTATAATTTTGTATGTGATCCTTTATACGTCTCCGATTTGTTTGTTCGGCTGCTTATTGCTGCTGTCATTCTGGTTGTTGGAGAATTCAATGTGTCTTCACGGGTTGTATTGCTGCTGTGGAATATTCTCTTGGATATGCTTTATCTTGTACTGTGGTTGTTCTGGGTATGTACTGTTCCTTCGTGATGGTCTAGTCACATCTGATTTTTTACTGAAGTCCTGGCTCTGCAGTTGTTCACATGGTTGTCCTTTTGGAGTTCTTTTTTCTTCCATGAGTCTGGCATATGTGCATCTGAGTTGTGCTATAAATATGGCCTGTTGCTGATACCCTGCTGTGCAGTTTCTTCTTCTTCTTTTTGTAGTCATGGATATTATAGTTTGGGAGTTCGACGAGCCCCCGGGCCTATTCTCTTTCTTCTGTTTTCTTCTGCTAGTAAATGGTGTAGGTCTTGTGATAGAGACTAGTAGCAGGCTAGTCTCGAGGTGGTATTTAGCTGTAAGGGATATTGAGGCAAATGGTGTAGGACTTGTGATGTGAGTGATGCATGTTGCGTTGCCTCATCTTTCAGTGCCTGCCCTTTCTTTTTTGTTCTTCTTACAGTGATGATTGGCGCGTGTTTCGGCCTGTTCTTCGACAGTCCGTTGTAGATCAGCCATTATTTGGTCTTCTGTTGTGCCATTTAGGTTCAGTCCAATACAGATCAGCACATGTTGAGAGATGGTGCTGGGTTCTTCCAGGTTGTCGTTGTCAATCTTGGATGGCTTGTGAGTGCCTTCTCTGTCACCTATAGCAATCTTGGATGTGCGCCCTTCCTTTGGAGAAAAGTACATTCAAGTTGTTTTATCCTGCCTCGTAATGTCGAATCTTGGTTCGAGGGTTGCAACCTCATGCTGAATGATTTCCTTTGCTTTCTTCGTCGAATCAGATCTTTATTCTGTTGTAATCTCAATGTACCTTTGATGAAATGAAAAAATATTCCTTTCTGCTCTGTGACCGAGTTGTTTATTGATGTGGCCGAGCTCTTTTGTATGTCTGTACTGTGGTGTATTGTCATGACTGACTTGTTGCATCCTTCTTTCCTGGTTGCCTCCTTGTGAATGTGTTAATTCGTCATGTGTCCATTATAGTCTGAACGGACCGTTGCCTTTTCGTTTTGTGTGCACGGTAATTGTGGAACGGTAACTTTGAAGGGCTTCCTCAGGCAATCCGTGTGATTTTGGGCCTTGTGGGCCATGTATTTTTCTTGTATAAAGATAACTGCTCTGTTACTTGCTGGCTTAACTTGCCTTTGTAGTAAAAAATTCCCCAATCTCAACCAAAACCCTAGCTTCGTTGTGCCTTCAATCTCCTGCTATTTCCATCCAAATCTTGTCTTTGTTTTTCTGAGATGGTGGCGAAGAACAAGAGCAAGAATAAGGGCAAATCTGTCGACGAAGCGGCATCGCTCAAGGTGATCGAGAACATCGAATTTGTTGCGATGCGGAAAATGTAGAGGCAACTCCCCAAGCCGTCGACTTCGGAGGTGGAGTTGGATCTGCTTGTTGCTCATGGCCTTCTTTAGGAGAAATGTCTCTCTAATTTCTCTGGTCCTGGTGAGCACGATGTCCCTTCTCCCACTCCGAATCAATCTGTTCTTTTTGTTCCTTTTGTGCGGGCGGGGCTCTGTTATCCCCCATCCGATTTCTTACTTGAGTTTCTTGGATCCTATGGGATTCAAATCCATCATCTTACCCCTAACGGGGTTCTTTTTCTTTCTACCTTCGTGCATTTTTGTGAAGTTTTCGTTGGAATTCCTCCAAATCTTCTTCTTTTTCGTCATTTTTTCCGTGTGCGTTTATCAGACGGAAATAATACTCCTTTTCTCGGCTGCTGCCTTATCCAATCTCGTTAGGGAGTTTCTTTCCCTTCTCTTACCCTTTCTGATTCTGTCAAGAATTGGGCGAAAAAGTGGTTTTATATTTTGAAACCTGCTCTTTCCTTTTCTCATGATCTTTCTGTTCTTCCCATTCCCCTCTCTATTTGGAAAGATAAAATCTCTTCTGCTAAGCGTGCTGCTCTGAAGCCTGTACTCGCTCGAGTTGCAGTGCTTAAACAGGCAAGCTTAAGTGGCAATTGTATAGTTGCCAGTTTCTTGCGTCGTCGGGTGCAACCTCTTATGCAGAGGGTGCATTACGGCTTTGAATATACTGGGCCCTCAGATCCTTCCCGACTTGTTCCTGATGTCGAGTTGCCTGAGGAGGTCATTTTTTAACGCCTGGGGCGTATTCTGGGTGAGGTCTCTGTGATGCCTGCTCGTGTTGAAGAGTATGATGCTGCTCATCCTCCTCCTGAGGTAAGTGGTAATCTCCTTCGAGTTCTTTTGGGTTTTTTGTAATTTGTATTCTGTTTTTGACTTATTTCCTCTTCTCTTGTAGGGTTTTGGTCGGGCTTTTAAGCTTGAGATAGCTGTTGCTGGTGGTGACGGGGTTGTTGTTGAAGAGCCCGCCGAAGAAGGAGATGAAGATGATGATGCTGTTGCCAGTCCTGTGGTAGTTGCTGCTACCGGGCTAGGTTCTTCTTCTGCCAGGTTGATTACTGGCTTGTTTGGAGGTCACCACTCCTACGTTGAGTATTTTCCTGATCCTCGAATTGCTCAATATATCTTGTCATCCAGGAAGCGGAAGTCAGAGGTTGCTGCTAAGCATATTTTACCCAAGAGGCAACGTTCAATTCGTCAGATTGCCTCAACAGGTAATGTTCTCGTAGGTGAGCTTGTGCTTTCTCTTGTGATGTTTTTGCCTCTGTCTTTTGGTTTGCTTTGTTTTACTGATCCCAGCTTTTGTTGTCTTGATAGAAGGCCGGTCTGTTGTCTTGAGCGAGGTGGAGACTGAGGATGAGGTCCCCTTGATTACTCAACCGTAAGTCTTCCGCTGTAAATTTTCATGTGCTTGTCTTTTTGCTCTTTTCCTAAAAAACTGAATTGTTTTTTTCATTATAGTCGGAAACCGGCACCTTGTGCCCCTTCTGTGACAGTTGTATCTGCTTCTGTCCTAGAGGCCCTCCCAATCCCCTCCTTTGAGGTGGTTGAGGACGATTTGTTCGATGTGCCTCTCCTGAATCTTGGCTTCTCAGGGGTGGCTGGAAACTTTAAGAAGGTTATCAAGTAAGTATATTTATCTTGTCTTCTGATTCGCCATTTTTGCTTTTGTCTCTGACTGGCCCGAGCTCTTTTTTTGAATGTAGGCCTTCGGAAGATACTTCTTCTTCCCTTGCTCTTGATGCTGGTGGACCTCTACAAGATTCTACTGCTGGTAAGTTATTTTCCCGTTTATGCTTGCTTTCTTGATTTTTTCTTTTCTGTCTGACGGGTTGTTTTCTTTGTAGCTTCTCTTCCACGTATTGCCTCTCCTGCTCCACGTGTTGAGGAGGAGGCTATTGGAACTCCGGTGTCTCCTCAAATGGAGCACCAAGTTGAAGTGAACTTAGGCAGCCCTTTTGCTGCTCCTATTCTGCCGACCGGGTTGTCCCTGTTGGACAACCCCGAAGCAGCTGCTCGGGAGGATGCAGTGAATGGGGAGCCGGCTGATAATAATCCTTCGTCTGTTGCTGCTGTGGATGCTGCTGGTACTTCTAGTGCCGGCCAGCCTTTGACTTCCACTCCAAGTACTCTCCTGTTAACTTAGGGTGGGGAGGAGTTGGTCCAACTCGGTCGGGTTGAGCGGCTGTCTGAGTTGGTTTCTTTGTGGGAGAATTTCTCGGGCGCGTATGGCGCCAAACTCAAGGTATTCGAGTTTTTTTTAACTTTCGATATTGGTTTTTTCTGCTGCTGTCTCACATTTTTTTGCTTTGCGGTCTTTATTTCAAGATCAGGATGTCTTGTTCGGTCCTCATGAGGCGCAATTTACTGCCATTGCTGAAGCCAATTTGAAAAGAAAGGAAGATGAGCTGGCTCGGACTGAAGTTGTCCTGACTTATGAGAAGGCGCAGCGTGCTCTGATGGAGTCTGCCCTCAATGCTAAGGTGCTTGAGGCTGAGAAGGTGCGTGACTCATCTTTGCAGGCTGTTACTGCTGCTCAGAATGAGGTCTCCGCTTTGAAGAAAGAAAAAACTAGTGGGTTCTCCTTTCTTTGCATACTTGCTTTTCTGTCCTGTTTTTTCTTTCTTTCTTTGAGTTCTTTGTCTGCTTTCTTTTCAGCTCTTGTTAAGGATAAGGAGAGTTGGCAGAAAGAACGAGAGGAGATGATCAAGCCGAGTCTATAAGTTCTTCTTCTGATATCAAATTGAAAGAGGCCCAAGATTTATTTGCTCAGGCCAAGCTGATTAGATCTGGAGCTGACCGAGACCTTGTTCAAGCTTTGAAATCAGTGCAAGATTTGTAGGAGAAGTTAGCAGTTGCCCATGATCAATTCTGAGCTCTCCAAACTAAGCTGACAGGTGCCCAAGATCAATTTCGGGCTCTTTATGAAGCTGTGAAGCCTATTATTGCTGCTGTTTGTCGCCAGGAGGACTTTGCTCAAGGGTTGAGAGGCATTATCCCGGTCTTGTCAACTCAATTTTTTGAGTTTGTCAAGGGTGGTTTTTACCGTTATGTAAACAATGTTATATCCTTCATCCGAGTTGCCACTCCTGATGCTCTGCTTCAGCAGATTGTAGATCCTTCCATGACTGTAGAGTTTGCGCAGCGATGGGATGAGGCGAAGGTGGAGCTTGGTGGTCTTATAGACCAAATCTTGGAACAGATGGATGTGCTTCCTGCTGTGCCTCCAGCTCCTTAGATGTTTTGTGTAATGAACTTGTGGTTTCTTGTAATATATACTTGTCTCTGAAAATATGATCAGGCTTTTCCCTGCTTTTGAATTTGTCTTTGACTGAAATGAGCAGGCTTTGACCTGTCTTTCTTTTTCTTCTGAGATGTCTTTGAATAATATGTAAAAGTTTCACCCTGTCTTTCCTTGTGACTTTTTCGTGCTCTACCACAGCTTGTTTCTTCTTGGTGATCGCTCTTGGGGTAGGCGATCGAGTTGTTGGAGTGTTTGTGCCCCTCCTTGGGCGACGTAGTCGATCGTACCACTCTTGGGGTGGGCGACCGAGTTGTTGGAGTGCTTGTGCTCTTCTCTAGTCGAAGTAGTCGATCGTACCGCTCTTGGGGTAGGCGACCGAGTTGTTGGGGTGATTGTGTCCCTCTCTAGGTGAAGTAGTTGATCGTACCACTCTTGGGGTAGGCGATCGAGCTGTTGGAGTGCTTGTGCCGCTTCTTGGGCGAAGTAGTCGATCATACCACTCTTAGGGTAGGTGACCGAGCTGTTGAAGTGCTTGTGCCACTTCTTGGTAAAATGTAATCGATACCACTCTTGGGGTAGGCGACCGAGCTATTGGAGTGCTTGTGCCGCTTCTTGGGCGAAGTAGTTGATCGTACCACTCTTGGGGTAGGCGACTGAGTTGTTGAAGTGCTTGTGCCACTTCTTGGGCGAAGTAGTCGATCGTACCACTCTTAGGGTAGGCGACCGAGTTATTGAAGTGCTTGTGCCGCTTCTTGGGCGAAGTAGTCGATCGTACCACTCTTGGGGTAGGCGACCGAGTTGTTGAAGTGCTTGTGCCGCTTCTTGGGCGAAGTATTCGATCGTACCACTCTTGGGGTAGGCGACCGGACCCGTATAGCACAACCGTTTCTGGGTTGGCTGTTTGTAGGGTAAGTAAGCAATCGTACCAGCTCTTAGGGTAAGCGATTGCGCCCGTATAGCAACAACCGTTTCCGGGTTGAGCTATTTGCAGGGCTGCCCCTTTTTCCCCAACCTGATTACGGGTTGGTTCTGTTCGTTGGACAGGGCTATTAGTCATACCATCTCTTTATGGTAGAGTGACAAATGCTAGCTTGGGTCTCCTTACCCAAGAAGCTATTTGGCCGTTGGTCGTCAGTCAGACCATCTCCATATGGTTGAGTGACAAGATTGCCCATGTAGCACAACCGTTTCTGGGTTGGCTGTTAACAGGGAAGCCCCTTTTTCCCCCAACCTGATTACGGGTTGGTTTTGTCCATTGGACAGGGCTCATATTTGAAGCTGTTCTTCTTGAATAATCTCTATTTTATTTCTCTTGAAACTTGAGTACAATCTGTTGTACTTAATTGTAGAATCTTTTGAGCTGGCTAATATGCCAAGTGTTCTTTACAGGTATTTCATCTAGAGTCATCAACTCGTATGTGTCGGGTCCTGTTGCTGTCTTCACGATGAAGGGTCCTTCCCATGGACTGAGTAGTTTGTGTCGTCCATCTTTATTCTGGATTAGTCGTAGTACTGAGTCCCCTGGCTTTAGTGATCAGGGTTGAGTACTTATGTCATAATGTCTTCATAACCCTTGCTGATATCTTGCATTTTGTATGATTGCACTGTCTCTTATTTATTCTATTGAATCAATTTCTAACCGCCTTGTTTCTTCTGCTTCGCCTTCTTCATATTGTTCTATTTTTGGAGATAGCCAAATTAAGTCGGCTGGTAGTACTGCCTCTAATCCGTAGACCAGAAAGAACGGTGAGTATCTAGTTGCTCTACTGATCTGGGTTCTTAGACCCCATACTACTTTTGGTAATTCGTCGATCCATTTTCCACCATAATCTTTCAAATCTTCATATAATCTTGGTTTTTTAAACCTTGTAATATGAGTCCATTTGCTCTTTCGACTTGTCCATTGGCTCTGTGGTGTGCTACTGATGCAAAGTCGATTTCTATCCCACAATCTTTTGCCCAGTATTGGAATTCTCTTGCTGTAAATGGTGAACCAAGATCTGTGATTATTCTGTTGGGCATGCCGAACCTATGCATGATGTCTTGTATGAATTCCACTGCCTTTTCTGCAATGTATTTGACCAAAGGTTTGTATTCAATCCACTTTGTAAATTTGTCGATTGCCACAAATATGTATTCAAAGCCTCCTTTTGCTTTTTTGAGTGGTCCGACTTGATCCGGCCCCCAAAGATGAGAACGCCAAGCTGGCGGTATGCATATTAAGTTGTGAGCCGCACATGTGATTGCCTAGCAAACATTTGGCAATTCTTGCATGTTCGACAAGCTCTTCTGCATCTTTGAGTCTTTGTTGGCCAAAAGAAACCGGTTCTGAATGCTTTTGCCGACTAGTGTCCTAGGAGGTCCTGCATGATTTCCACAACATCCTGAGTGGATTTCGTCCAAGATTTCCTTTTCTTTATCTGTCGGAACACATTTAAGCAGTACTCCTGATGATGCTGCTCTTTTGTATAGTTTATCCCCCACCAGAACGTAGTTTTTGCTTCTTCGTACAACCCGAGTTGCTTCTGCTTTGACTACGGGTAGTTTCTTCTCCTTGATAAAATCAATGTATGTTTGTCTCCAATCACTTTGTATGACCATGATTTGTCTTGACTGGTCTGGTTCTTCTGCTTGATCTATTTCCATTGGATCTGTTGTCTCCTTCTCTTTTTTTGTGTTTCTGAGTTGTTTGGTGGATGGGGCTGTGAGTTCTTCCACAAATATACCGGGTGGTACTTTTACTCTATCTGACCCTAACTTGGCTAGCACATCTGCTGCAACATTGGAATCTCTTAGTACATGATGGATTTCGAGCCCTTGGAAATTTTTCTCCAATTTTCTGACTTCTGCACAGTACGCATCCATATTATCTTTTGTACAATCCCAATCCTTGTTGACTTGATTGATTACTACAGCTGAATCACCGTAGACAAGTAGTCTTTTGATCCCAAGCGAGCTTGCAACTCTTAGACCGTGTATTAATGCTTCGTATTCTGCCTCATTGTTAGTTGCCTGCCAAAGTATTTGTAGTACATATTTTAACTGTCGCCCTTCTGGTGATATGAATAGTACTCCTGCTCCAGCTCCTCCTAACTTTAGGGAACCGTCAAAATACATTTTCCAATGATCAAGTATTGGTTCGGGTTCTTTTTGACTGATTTCTGTCCATTCAGCAATGAAGTTGGATAATGCTTGAGATTTGATTGCTGTTCTTGGTTTGAAGTCTAGGTTGAGAGCACCAAGTTCCACTGCCCATTTTGATATCCGACCTGTTGCATCTTTGTTGCGTAGAATGTCTTGAAGTGGAAAATTGGTTACCACTGTAATCTTGTGTTCATGGAAATAACATCTCAGCTTTCTTGATGATATCAACACTGCATAAAGTAGTTTTTGCATGTGTGGGTATCTCACTTTTGATTCTGTTAGTACTTCGCTTATGTAATAGACTGGTCTTTGCATTTTGTATGCGTGTCCGGGTTCTTCTCTCTCCACCACAATTGCTGTGCTAACAACGTTCTTGGTTGCTGTAATGTATAGCATCATGTCCTCTTTGTCTTTTGGTGGTGTCATTACTGGTGATGATGCCAAGTATTCTTTTAACTTTTGGAATGCTTTTTCTGCCTCTTCTGTCTATTCAAAATTTCCTGCCTTTTTCAATAATTTGAAGAAAGGTAGCCCTTTTTCTCCTAGTCGGGAGATGAATCTGTTGAGTGCTGCCATGCATCCTGTAAGCTTCTGTATGTCTTTAACTTTCTTTGGAGGTTTCATATCCATGATGGCTTTAACCTGCTTTGTACTTGCTTCAATTCCTCGGTTACTGACTAGAAACCCGAGTAGTTGTCCTGATGGTACCCCAAAAACACACTTTGTGGGGTTTAGCTTCCACTGCCATACTTTTAGATTCTTGAAAGTCTCCTCGAGGTCTTCTATCAATGATCCGGGTTCTTTTGTCTTGATTACTACATCATCAATGTATGCTTCTGCATTTCTTCTGACTTGACTCCCTAAGCAAGTTTGAATTGCTCTTTGATATGTTGCCCCTGCATTTTTTAGCCCAAAAGGCATTGACTTATAGCAATATGCCCCAAAGGGTGTAATGAACGATGTCTTGCTTTGGTCTTCTTCTCTTAAGGATATTTGATGATAGCCTAAATAGCAATCTAGAAAGGATAACAGAGTTAATCCTGCTGTCGAGTCGATGATTTGATCAATTCTTGGTGGGACATATGGATCTTTTGAGCAATGTTTGTTGAGGTCTGTGTAGTCGATGCACATGCGCCATTCTTTTGAATTTTTCTTCTCTACTAGGACCGGGTTGGCAAACCAATCCGGGTTGATTATTTCTCTGATGAATCTTGCTGCCATGAGCTTGGTGATCTCTTTTTTGATTGCTGCTTTTCTGTCTGGAGCGAATCTTCGTAACTTCTGCTTAACGGGTTTGGACCCTTTGTTCACATCAATTATGTGCTCAGCCAACTCCCTTGGGACCCCTGGCATGTCTGCTGGCTTCCAAGCGAAAATATCTTTGTTGTCCCGAAGAAAGCTGGTGAGCGCGAGTTCCTATTTGGGGTCGAGATTTGCACTGATGATTGTCGTCTTCTTTGGATCACCAGTCAGTAGGTCAATAGTCTTGGTAGCGGCTTCTTTTGGTGGTGTGAAGTTGCTTGGCTTCTTAGCCGGTATCTTAATCTCATCTGGGTTCATTTCATTGGCCACCATTGCAATCTCTTTTTCTTCCTTTATATCTTGTAATCTTTCGGATATTTGTATTGCTTGTACGTCGCAATCATGTGCTTTCTTTAGATTTCCTTTCAATGATAATACACCCTTTGTTGTTGGCATCTTGAGCAGTAGGTATGGATAATGTGGTACTGCCATGTATTTTGTTAAAGCTGGTCTCCCAAGTATTGCGTGGTAGCATGATTCAAAGTCTGCAACTTCGAATTTGATGAATTACATCCGGTATTTGTCTGGTGTGCCAAAGGTGACAGGTAGGGTTATCTGTCTAAGGGGCATAGCTGCTCTACCGGGTACTATTCCGTAGAATGGTGTGCTTGTGGGTGTCATTAGCCCTTCACAATCCAGATTCATCCTTTTGAGAGTATCTGCGAAAATTATGTTAAGCCCGGCTCCTCCATCGATGAGTACTTTAGTTACTGCTACTCCTGCGATAGTCGGACCCAGTACCAGCGGGTAGCATCATACGTTTGCTGCACTGGTCCATTGGTCTTCTCTTGTGAAGTGGATGGGGTACTCTGACCAATCTAGATATCTTGGGATGGCTGGTTCAGCTGCCATGATGGCTCTGTGAGCTAGTTTCTCTTGTCTTTTGCTTCGTGTGTTAGGAACACCTGAAAATATCACCAAAAATTGGCGTTGGGTTCTTGATAATCTCCTTCAGCTCTCTTTTCCTCCTTCTTGGATTCTTCTTGCTTTGGCTCCAAGTTGTTTTGATTCCTGTTTTCTCTCTTCATGTATTGCCGCTAAAAAGTGCTGCATTCAACTAACTTGTGTCTGGCCCCTGGGTGTATGTGACACGGCATGTTTTCTATGTTTTCCGGCGCTCTTCCTCGATAGTTGTTACTCTGATAGTTGCCATTACTGTTGTAACTGTTGTTGTTACGGTTGTTGCTATTGTTGTAGTTGCCATTGTGATTGCTACCATTGCTATCATTGCCATTGCCATTGTATCTTCTTTTGTTGTATGTGGTTGCCACCATATTGTCCTGCCTTGGTCTTTTGTCTTGCTGTCTGTAATCGTGTCTTCTATTCTCTGGGTTATCCCTAGCAAATCTGTACCGAGTTCTTTCTTCTGACGAAATTAGCTTCTCAACAACCCTCTTGAAGTCTTCATTTGTTCTTGGGTTCTCATTGAAATAGTCCTTGTATTGCCAGTTTGCCCAGATTCCTTCTGCAAAGGCCTCTATCACCTCCCTGTCAGTAATGTCGTGGACTTGACCCCTGAATTCTCCAAATCTTCTATAGTATTCCCTTAGACTTTCTCCTCTCCTTTGCTTTACTCCTTTCAATTCAGCTGCAGTCATTGGATGGGTAATAATGCCTGCGAAGTTGTTGCAGAAAGCTTCCTGCAAGTCTTCCCAATACCTGATTGATCTTGGCCTCAATTTGTCAAACCATTGTAGCGGCATTGCTTCAAGGGCCATTGGGAAGAATAGAGCCTTGATGTCGTCGTCTCCTCCAGCTAATTCAATAGATTGGGAGTAAACCCTTAGCCATTGTCTTGGTTCGACTTTGCCATCATACTTGGAATGATTTGCTGGTTTAAACTTGTGCGGTAGCTTTAAAGTTTGTAGTCTCCCTGCGAAACAAGGGAATCTGTCGTATGGTTCCGTTCTTCCGTAATCTAGCGATCTTGCCCTTCTGTAATAAGACCTGTCCTCTTTTAACTCAGACTCTCCGTAGTCATCTTCTTTGTCAAATCTTCTTGATATTTCTTGGTAGTGTTGGCTCAATTCTGGCTTATCTCTTTCTTGTTGCCTTGAGTAGTGTTCCTTCCTTCCATTGATATCAGTACTTTCTACTGGTCCTATCCTTTGAAAATTCGATTTTTTGGGTGGCTGCTCCCTTTGTGGCTCCTGTGGAATTTCTTCGCTGGGTTGTGTTTCTGATCCCCCGACTTCTTTCCTCTGGTCTTCCTTTACTTTCCCGTTATTCGTGAGGGTGTACAACTCCTTTGTTAATTCTTCAATTCTTTCCCTTTTTGTATTTTTTGTGGCTTCTTTTTCCGCCTTCTTTCTGTTGTATTCCGTTAGCTCCGTCTTGTATTTATTCCAGACTTGCTTCCTTTGTTTAGCCCGGTTTCTCCTCCCAACTTTCAATTTGCTCTTCTTTAGCCTTGCTAGTCTTTGCTCATCATTTTCGCTGCTGTCGCTTTTCTCATCTGGCGAGATGTTGCCTTCTGATTCGTCTGAAGATTTTATATCTGGTATCTGTGGTGGTTCTAAAGGTTGTTCTAACTGCTCTGTCATGTATACAGTATACCTCTTCTGAGATCTTCTTGTACGGTATTCCATCCTTCGTTTGGTTGAGCTGTCTGTAGCTTCTGAGCTGGATCCGAGTTCTTTTCCTTCTTGATAAGGTAGTTCTTCAATGCGCGTGCCAGTCTGGGCTTTGCTTGAGGTGAAAGAACCTGGCCAATGCACCACACAATCTTGTGGGGTAACTGTCATGATCATCCCTTCTTGTGCTCTCTCCAGGAGTATTCTTCTTGCTGAGTTCATCTTGTTTTGGATAAAGTGTTGATAGACTGATGTCGCGTTGCGTAGTCCGTAAGTTCCCAAGTTCTTCTTTGAGTTGTACGGGTTGTATCCCTTCGCGATCGTTGTTGTGTCTCCGAGTCCAATTAAGCTTGGCTCTTGTGCCGTGAAGATTGTCTTGGAATCGGGTTGTATCTCTTTTTCAGAGTCGGTTTCGTATCCGCTTTCTTCCTTATTCCGAGTTGTATCCGAAGTTGAGAGTTTCATCATCTTCTCGGCGAGTTTGTATTGAACTTCGTCATCGAATTCTTTTTCTTCTCGGAGACGGGTACGAAGCTTGCTGTCGCCATCAGCCTTGCAGATCCAGGATCCGAAGACAAAGGTTGTTCCCACCGAAAAGGTCATCTTGAGGTTGAGGTCCGCCGAACTCTCGAGAAAAAAATCATCGAAAGGCCCTATCTGGTGCGCCAGCTGTCGATGTTTTACCACCGATAGCCTGCCACGGGGGTACCCGGGACAGTTGTTCGGGATTCGGCGAATAGCGGAATTCGACGGTTACGCAAAGAGACTCATGATTTATACTGGTTCAGGCCCTCGACTTGGTCGAGTAATAACCTTACGTCCAGTTTTGGCGTTAGCCTGTTTGCGTTGTATTGCTTTGAGTATCGGGTATGCGTTCTCCCTTTACAATGGGTACCCTCACCAGCCCTTTATAGTCCAGGCGCTAAGAGGCGTTGTTTGTGTCCTATTCGGATACAAGGTCAGAGTCCTAAGCTACGCTTCGGGCGCCTTTCCTTGTATAGTTTGCTTTGGAGTTTCGGTTTTGCACGTTGCTTTGCTCCGCGTTCTTCTTGGTGATTGGGTTGTAGGCCTTGCTACCAAGGCCTACCTCCCTGCATTATGGTCTATGGGGGGCCCGTAGGGTTCCCCATCGACAGGAGGACTGGCACATGGCGGCGGGCGCGGCGTGGGGGCGCGGCGCCCAGGGGGGTGGCGGGCGGGAGGGCCAGGCGGGACGCGGCGAGCGCGGGCGCGCTGGGCGGGGTGCGGCGGCCGTGGGCTCGCCGGGCGGGCGTGGCGTGGTGGCGGCGCTGCGGGGCGTGGTGGCGGCGCAGCATGGCGCGTCGGGTGCGGCCGCGCTTGGCGGGGCGCGGCGTGGTGGTGGCCGAGTGAGACAGAGAGAGAAAGGGAAGCGAGGCCGGGTACAAGGGTCTGCCGCGCCGTGATGCGTGGCGCGGTAGCCCCGCGCCGTGACGGGTGGCGCGTCAGACCTTCCACGTTAGCGGTCGCCGCAGCCGTTGACTGCCCCCTGCCGCGCCTCCATGTATGGTGCGGCAGCGTGAATTAGCCGCGCCGTGCAAACAGGTGCGTCCAAAAGTGTTAGTTTAAAAAAATAAACAGTGTCAGTTTTAAAAATAATTTAAAATGTGTTAAAAAACCCGGAGGTGAGGGCGTGCCACATGCCCGGGTAGAGCTTGAGCGTCTTGTCCTTGCTCGCCGCCGATCGGTACAGCAGCTCGCTCACCCACGGGCGGGTCCGTCACCTTATCCGCCCCACCGTGTACAATCAGAAACGGCAACGACACCTGCGGGCACGCAACATATATAAATAAATTCATTCAACGATCATCATGTCATCGGTTGTCAGTATATATATAGTTTGGTTGTTATTATTATCAGCGCATGCATGCATCGACCAGCTAAAGCCGCAACGGAACCACTTGGTCTAGACACCAAAGCACCAGTGGACTGACCAACAACTTTGTTTGGACTGGCACACAGACACAGAGCACCCAACTAGCAAAGAAATTAAAACTGCTTGGTTCTATGAAAAAAAAATGGCAAAACAAACTGCTACTAGAGGTGCACCACAACTAAAGAAGAAAAAAGGAGTGTCTAGTACTCTAGTTATCCGCCGACAAATTTTACGTGATTAAATCTGTCAAATTTTTTAAAGTGCGACCTAGTAGTAACAATTGTAGCACAAATCTTAAAGCACAATCAAACGTATAGAAATCTGACAAATTTAGTACCAAAAAATTTGTCAACAAATAAATAGTAAAAGTAAAAAAAAAACTACCAAACTTGTTACCATGAAGCAGGAGAGCCTCGCCATTATGCCAAGTTCGTCGAACACCTCAACATATAATTAACAACTCTGGCTTCCCAAAATGCGTAACTCCGTCGATCGAGCGTTCACCGAATCACATAGCTAGGTGGCTCAATGACAATACCTTCAGGTTCATGATGCCAATAGCGCCGTCGTCGCTGGCCTAAGGATTGGATTGGACTTTCACCCAGAGAAAATTAAACCACCAGTGGGTTGAGGAGGCACTAAAAAGACTCCTTCAATAAAGTATGCAAGGCCCGCATGCGCCATTGTCATGGCTCGAGCCCAACCTCCATCACAACAACCAAGCACAACTTAAGCACTGTCTGGTATATGCTAGATGATGCATGCGGCCGAGAAAGCTGGATACGGGGAGAAGGGATTGAGAGATGGGGGGAACGAGGGGGCACACTCAAAAGTGATAGTTGTTTTGTATAAACTTGGTCATACACAAAATTATTGTTTGACTCGGTGGTCGGTACTATATATGCTAAACTTGCATTATTCTTTCTCGGATGGAGGGAGTATCTTTCTATCTACTCGGAGGGTTTAACTATTGTAACCACAGTAATTCCAATCATTGATCTCAATCCTAAGTCAATTTAGGATTGCTTTCAGTCAATTTTTATATGCTTTATTAGACATCTAAAAAATGCTTTCATATAGTAGGTACATAACTCTCTTCCTATTGCAAGCAAGTAATATAATTGTTTTCTAATGAATAATACATAGTAGTCTGGGTGAATGTCGTGTCTGATGGGGCAGTATTGGACTGTGTATCTGAGTGGAGTAATAATTTGTGGATTAATCTCCTTGCCTGGTCAAAGAAGCAACTAATCGAACAGTGACATTCGTTATTATTAGTAAACACGTCGGTGGCCGGTTAACCGAACCACTAATTTAAGTTAGTATTATTGATCTATTGGATGGATGCAAGTGCTGAGTAGGTTGGTAGATCTCCATCCACATCGAGAATCACATTGTGACAAGATGACGTTCGACGAAGGGTCACCAGGCTGCTGGCCCATCATGTGACTAGTATTGGGAATAAAGAAAAAAAGAAGAAATTGAAGACAAGCAGGAATGAAGATGATGGCATCTGAACTGAATCCTGACCTGGTGTAGGAGGTTCTGCTCGAGGTCCAAGCTAACCTTGAGCAGCTCGTATGCGGTCTTGAGCCTGGGCTTGTCCTTGTAGCAGTAAGGGTTGCCCCGGATCTCGTCCCTCTTCTCCTGCGTCTTGTAAGCGGCGTCGATCACGTCGTTGCTCGGCACGATCTTCCACGTCGGGATGATGGAGGTCATGGCCCCGAGGATGTTCACCACCAGCGGGTGCGGCCGCATGTCGTCGGCGATCTTGCACATGGGCGCCACCAGCACGGCGCCGCTCCAGAACTCGGGCCGCCTCAGGTGGAGGAGGAGAGCCACGGCGCCGCCCATGGACTCCCCGAGCAGGAACCGCTTGCTGTCGCTGTCCTTTGACTGCGACTGCGACCGCCGCACCACGGAGGAGAAGTAGTCGTCGTAGTCCCGGACCAGCAACTCGAAATCCGGCACGTAGCCCTGCCGCTGCCGCTGTGCCGCCTGCCGGAGAAGAATTGAAGGACGATTCAACTCTTCAACTGCTTTCAGGGCAGAGCAGGGCAGGGAAGACGAAACAGAGGAGAGTTGACTCTAGATGATTGATGGGGTATAGATGAGGGCGAATGCCAATGCCAAGCAGGGAAGGGGAGGAAGGGTAACGACCTTGATGGTGGCCTGTGACATTATGAGTCTCACATATGTCAACACCATCGACTGTCCACAGATGGATGTCATCTTCTCATACACTTATTACACCCAACTAAGTAACTACAAGTCAGCAGCCCTCACATCAACAAATTAAATATCAAATCTAGTAACTACATCTGGTTTACTATCGTCTACCTTCACAAGATGGTATTACAAATTCTCTCTATAAAATAACGACGTGTAGTATCAACTACTCAATGTTTTTTTTGGCTAACAACATTGTTCTTGTAACTGTATGCCACTGTTGGATCCAAGCTGGGAAACTGATGGTACCCTCTCATTCAACCATTTGATGATGTCTGCAAACACAATATCAATGTTCTCCTTGGGTTCTCCTGAAGTCAAAGCATGGCACATCCCAGGGTATAACTTCACTGTCTTGTCCTTGCTTTCCGCTAATGTATATAGAGCCTCACTTACTGTGGGGTCAGTTACAGCATCATCACCACCATGGACTATGATGAATGGTAGAGTAACCTATTCGGAATGAAGACACGAACATAGAAACACAAACATGCATTATTGTTTCAATGACAGAATGCAACATACAACATCCATGCAAAATCTAGTTTTATTAACTGATGGATGATATCTTATACAATGATGCAAAATCAGTTGTGGCCACACATGATTTAATTTTCACATTTATTCCAAACTATTTAGAATATTTTTATTCATTTATAACTTTGCAATGGTTTTCCATGTACAAATAAAATATGTGCATGTGTAGTCCACATGAATCTTTACAATGTTTGTGAAAGCAAGTGTTGTTCTTTTTGCACATTTACATCATCAAGAACAAACTAATCTCTATGATTATGAAACTACATTTTCAGAAGAAGGCAAATTTTGCTCAAGGACACCATTCTTATATGGTATTTGTTGATACACACCATCAACCCTTGAATTTGCCCAGTATATGTTATTATGAAAAGCGTGTATTTTTATCAGTGGACACTATGCATTAAAATAATCATTTATCCAAAATGTCTAGCGCTCAAATTTTGTTAGGTTGAATGCACACAAAACCTCAAATGCCATTTTTTTGAATCACAAGAGTATTGTAAGAACGAACACATTGATAACTTTCCTCATACCTTATCAAGATTGCTTTCAATATCCAAGCTTGCCATGAAAATTTCATAACCAGTCTTTAGCCTAGGCTTTCCTTTGTAGCAATAATGATTATTTCTTACCTAATAATAAATAATGGTATTAACAAGTAGCACAAAAAATGTTTTCCATGAAACATATTAGCTTTTAGGATTGGGTCATCCTATCTTTTACCATACCTCTTCACGCCACTCCTCGCTTTTAATTGCCCTATCTATGATATCTTCATTAGGAATGATTCTCCATGTAGGGATCACATTGCTGAGCTTACTTAAAATTGAAATCACAATGGGGTGAGGCTTCATATCTTCTACTATCTACACGAATGTTAACATCAATAATCAATATCATGATCAAACCTAACATACATTATAGTGTCCTATGACGAACAACTATAGACAACTTATCAAAGATGCCAATGCACCTAAAGAAATTTGAAAAAAAGACAAATTGTTGGAAAGTAACCTTGCACATCGGAGCAACCAAAATGGCCCCATCCCAAAAGGTAGGTTCCTTTCTGTGAAGCATAAGCACAATTGCTCCCCCCATGGATTCTCCAAGCAAGAATCTCTTTTGTTTCTTATACTCTTCTTTCTCTATACAAGGGGAATCAGGCTATTAGTTCGTAAAATGTTACATCAAGTCTAATAATAGATTGATAGGAATTTCATATACATTTCTTTTTAAGTTGTTTTCTTAAAGCATGTGGTCATTTAAGAGAAAATAAATGGCTTCTTATGAAGTGGTTAAAAAAGGGCAATATAACAGGACACTTGTATTAATTTTGTAAAACATACCACAGACACTTGCAAAGTACTTAGAGCAATCAACCACAATGTCATCAAAACTACTAATATATCCTTGAAGTCCAGAAGACTTTCCATGGCCTTCATAGTCCATTCCATGCACTACGAATCCAGCCTGCGCCAACCTTGTACCGGTGCCTAAAAGTAATAATCCCAATATGTATAAGCTAATTATGAGACTTTTAAAATATTTATGCTACATATGTTAAACTATAATGTAATTATATTACCCTAATATGACCTTGAAAGTCTATGGGGGTTTCTAATTATCATTCATGTTTCTACCATAGTTAGTACGTCTAAACTCATCACTATTCATTCACGATCAAGATGCAATTCATATTTTTACCACAGTTAGTCTAAACTCATCACTATCCATTCGCGATCAAGATGCAATGACATTATTATAATTTTAAGTAAAAGTGCCCATGGAATTCACCAAATTATAATATTTACCTCTCATTGAAATACTGCATTCCATGGCATATCCTAAAAAAGGTAGCAAAAAATAAAATACATATGTAACAGGCAACTTCACTTGGATTGGAAAATTAAAAAACAACATCACAATAGTAACCAAGTTACCATGGCATAGAAAGATCAGGGCTTTTGGTTCAGAGTTCAAAGGTCTCCATTGGCATGTGAAGAGATTAATTCCTCGTGCATTCAATACATATTCCTGGAACACAAAAATCCAAATAGATAATATTGAGAGGAAACATGGTATGAGCTTTAATGAATGGCTGACTCTTCATATCGGCTTGAAAAGTATAAAAAACTATCTACATAAATCAAAGTATAAATTATAAGAATAAACAAAACAAATTGACCTCATCATATTTGATATCGCCGTTATCCATTTGCTCTCAAATGGAAGCGACAACACCAAGGCATAAAACAATGTGTACACATGCAACTTATATATTTAGGAATGGTCAAACAGAAGTAGGTACCCCATTGTGTGGATAGTTTAATTTGAAGGTAAGTAGTTTTGTGTGGTGGTGTTTTTATTCATGGATGGGAACACAAATTGTGTGGTAGAGGCGTAGTTACATTTATGCGGTCTAAGTTTAGCCAAAAAAACTATCTTCTCCATAAGCTCATTTTGAAATTTTATGCTATGGATTAGCAAGCTCAAATTACCGGATAATCATTTTTTTGTCTTTATAGATAGAGTATGGTTTATTCTGCCAAACAAGAGATTAATGGTTCACATCAAGAATATTCTTTTTCATTTTGTAGTTGAATCAAATCTTTAAGAAATTTCAGAATGGTCTGAGACCAAGAAGTCATCAATGCCTCTCTAACTTGCTAACTAAGTTTTCATGCATATACTCGGGGGCACCCTTTATCTGTGAGGAAATTACTAAGCTTAAGTTGTTCTTCTTTTCATTCACAAAGTGGCTAAAACGTTAGCAGGTGAGAAGGTTGTGATTTTGACAAAGGTAGTCACAACAATTATAGTTTGTGTTTTCCTAGCCTCTATCCCCATCTATTTGAGAAAATTCCTCATTGGAGACTTACTTCATCTTTCTTTGGCCCTGGAAATTTCATTCTTTCTCATTTGACACTAGACTTATCTTTCGTTCCTTATTTGACACTTTCATCACTTCTATTTACTTCTTCCATTAAATTAACTTTAGGACCATGGTAGAAAGATAAAGATACCCTTGGTTCCCCATACCTCAACCGTGCATTCCACTCCATCCGCACAAAAAAGCACTTGGCATTGAAATCGTAGCCTAGAATCAGCAAGCATTCATGACTAGGTAGGTGGGCCAGGATTGGTGATCATATGACGTTGTCTTGGGCACCGTGGGCACATTGCCTCGGTGGCGCCGGTGCTGCTTCATCGCATTGGGGCCGAACATGTGGCCTGGGAGGCACCCCGCGCAGGCTGCACACACTTCGGTAATGCGATAGGGTACTATCGCCAGGCATGGTAGTAGGCATTGGAGGTCTTGCAATGCCGGAACGCTGCCATGTGTAGGATCTAAGGAACTGGCTAGAGGGAGGTGAACAGACGGTGACCAATAAAAATTCACAGCACTAGGAAAAACTAATTAGTAACACAAAAGAACCTAATACACTACTTTCACTATGCTAGGTGAAGGTTTGAAACATAGGGTGACAAACCACAAATCAAGTCTAAGAATAATGTAACAACGCAAAGTAAAACCTGAATGAAAATTGAGATTAAGAGATCACCACAATGGAGACACAATACTTTTTCCCATGGTATCGATGACTTATCATTGCTGATCCATGTTGAGGTGGGTTCATTGTTCACTAATTATCTATCAAGTCTTCACTTGATCTCTAAGCCAGATAGAACAAGCTTGTGTTTTGTGCTTTCTTGTTCACTAGTATGTGTAGGAGCTCCCTTGTGCTTGCTTGAATAGCTGCAAGGTTTGTGTGACCTTGCTCTAGAATTGATTAGGTGAGCTCTCACCAATTTGCCACCTTAGTTTTCCTTGTGTCGTATCTTTTATAAGGTGCTTGATCAAATAGATAGTTGGGTGTGGTCGTGGCTATAGACGATTAGTATAATTCCATATTTGTTTCGACTAGCCAACATGATTAGATTTATAAACAACTATTCACCCCCCTCTAGTCGGTTATCACGACCTTACAATATGCATAACGCCTCTCTTAAACCTCCATCCCCTCTTTGTATAAATGGGTTAACCCTAAGGTTCTATTTTTTGGTGCAATGACGATTATAGGATGACATCATCCTCCTAAATTTTGATTCTAAGGTGGTTCTTGGGTCACATAGGCCAACAACACCACTACTAGCAAGCTACTAACAGGCAAGGGTGCTACATATTAGAACAAATATAGGAGGGAGGTATTGAATTATGTGTTGAAATTTACTTTACGTATTTTGAACAAAAATAGGAGGGAGGTATCAACTTATCTGTTGAAAATGTATTTATGTTAGGAAATATTATCAAATAATGACATAGACAAAAAGGTATTGCTCACACGTTTAACATTAAACACTTCATAGATATTGTAGCAATTCTTCCCAGCATATGCCATCAATAAAATATGTATTCTTATTGTAGATTGATAATGACACATATAACAAGTAATTTATAAAAGCATTACATGTGCGTATATATGAACCAACTCATTTTTATTTTACATATGTTAGTTATCGTACTTGCATGATCCAATTTCATACTCTTGCATGTAATTTGACTACTTCCACCTCTTGTATTTTCCTCCAAAGAACCCATGATGGTGATGCTTCCACCGTAGAAGGCCATGTTTTCCTCCAAGCCCAATGTGCTTCCCAAATTTTCCATGCTTGAACTTGCCATAGTATCCATGATGATGATGCTTAAACTTGCCAAAATGCCCTAAATGGTGACCATGAGGGTGATGACCATGGGTTAAGTGATGTACACCATAGGCAGCGGCGGCGGCGGCGGCGGCTGTCGCTCCGCCAACAAGTGCTGCACCCATGTTAGATCCATGACCTAAGAACATGCAACATTGTGGTATCAAGTTATATATGTATATGTCACACTATAGTTAAACAAAAGTGAACGCATGAACTAGGCTTATATAGTATAATACTTAGTACCATTAATCTAACAATGCTAATATGTAAAACACCCATGCAAATAACAGGAATTGACACACTTGGCCATGTGATTAGTTATCCTTCTTAATTTGATCTCACTCTCATGATGAGGTGCATATGAAGAAAAAAATGATAAATGCACACGCACCATGATGTTGAGTAGCATATAAACTAGCACCAGGATAGCCACCCATCGATGGGTAAGCACTTTGATTGTATGATGGATATCCAGATGGTGGGTAACCATTGTGCGAAGAGTACATAGGTGAAGGATACGAATATGATCCTAATGGTGGTGGACATAAAGATCCATGTTGTGCATATGGATATGCATATGCAACTGGAGGTGCAGATGCATATGATCCAGCTGAATGTACTGGAGGATAGCCAATAGGGGGATAGCATCCTTTGTCAGCATGATGATGGTCCTTTCCACCTCCCATGTTTTGTCACCGAGATTATTGTATGAAGAATATTGCTAACTATAAAAATGCAGATACAAATAGGCCCCGTTCGCTTCGCTGAAAAAACAAGCCGAAACACTGTTCCGGCTGATTTGTTGTGAGAGAAAAACACTGTTCCGGCTAAAAAAACAAGCTGAAAAGTACGGATTATAAGACAAGAGAATAGGGCCATAATGAGGTAATAATTAATATAAAAAATTCTCATGGTTAAAAATGACAATGATGACACAATGAAAACAAAATGGGAAAACTTGCTCTACAAGGTTGATCTTTTTACACGGAAAATAGGAATTTTAAATTCTTTGTCCATTATCTTTCATGATACAATAAAGTTTACACTAATATAGTTCGTCATAAGTTTCTCTCAAAATCAAAAGTACATTATAATGTGAAAAGTATTCTGTTTGGCTACCATAAAGGGGCAATATTAACTAATGCAACTATATAAAATAAATGGTGACAAAGTGTATGTGCACTGTCGAGATTGGGTAGAGCATGAGTTAGTAGAACATACACGCACCAATGTGGCAATGTACAACACACAAGATTTCAACGCATGTTTAAATTTTGAGACATGTGACACAATGAGTCATGAGAAAGTAAAACTCTCAATAGGTATGATACACTAGTTATCCAATACCACCAGCAATAGAATATAAATATATAACACAATTTCTCACATTTAAAATGACTGTCGAAACTAATAGAACAACATGGTATTCTAGGTACACACAGTTTGCTATACCTCACTAAAATAAGAGGATGTATTGAAACACAAGTAAAACATATTATTTATTTTTTTGCATTACCATCGTTTGACCAATTTTTTAGTGAAGGTCAAGTTACAAGAAAATTGAAAAAAAAATGAAAGCTTGCATACAAAGTGCTATAGGAGAAACAACACCCAAAGTTGGGTGCTTTACATTTGCAAATGGCCTAACTACCGGTAATAATGGAAATTCAACGGAAAACATATTTGTAGGTTAAAAAAGATTGAAAAAATAAAATTTAAACTATGGAGGAGACTTATGTCCAGGTCTATATAAAACTTAAAAATAAACCTGATGATGTGTACAAGGTGTATAAGGTTAATAGGGAAAAAACGTATGTAGGTGTGGTAAAGTAAAAGAAAGAAAGACATACTTACACATTAAAAATAGGATTAAATGTGTTCACATTTGTCGATGTGATAACACAAAGAAATAAAGATACACCTGTCACATAAAAAATAGGATTAAATGTGTTATTTAAGTTTTTTTAATAATGTTCTCACCTGCAGCATAGAATGCCTTCAAATGTTTTCGAAGATTCTACATACGAACTTTGGTGAAGCCGTAAACAAATTTCTAGTGATTTTGTAACTTTTAGCTTACGTGCTGCTTCGATGGACGTTTAATCAAAACGGTGTCCAAAACCCAAGCAACTATAGAGATGAAAATGGATCAAATATAAATAGATATATACAAATATGAATATAGATAATCTTTTTCTCTGATTCATAATCGAACAAGGATCTTGTGAGAGTATGTTGGATACTGTATAAGCATCCGTGTAAGTCTGTGCAGGAGGACGAAGCAGAAGTTAGGAAGCCCATCCACGTATAAATATTAGATCAAGAGATAATTAGATACTAGTAATAAAACAACTCGAGAACAATTAAGGACATTGAATATCTAGACAATACTATACTATTTGACTGATCATGGATCATCCGATTCGACGATCTCGATCCGACTCACGAAAGAAAACCCAGTCTGACCTAACCGGTCATCACGTCGGGTGGATGCAAACTGTTTTTTTTCTCTCTTTTTGCTCGGAACAAATTTTGAGTTGAAACCAAGCCTATTTTTTAGACCGTGGGCCGACCAACTGGCCCAACTAGTAGAAAAGAAAATTTGAGAAATTAGCGCTGGCTAAGGGCCTGTTTGGCATGGCTCCACTCCTAAACTCCAGCAACTCCATAAAAAAATCCAGCCAAACACCCCAACTCCGAAACTCTATGGAACTGCCGACTCCATGGAGCTATAGTACAAATGGAGGTGGAGTTTTGGAGCACCTCTTTTGTAGCTCCAAAACCACTCAATATGAACCTCCTCGTGGAGTTGGTGGGAAATTACCCACCACTGCCACCGATTACACAGAAAAATATTGTATTGAAGGGTTTTCTATTTTTTGAAATTTGAGTCTCGTCACGCCACAATATTGTTTTGTCGTGTGACGAGACTCAAATTTCAAAAAATAGAAAACCCTTCAATACGATGTCGGATGAAGATAATTTTTATATGTAAATTGTAGACCTCGATGAGATCTACAACTTTATAGTTTTAATTTTTTTTCATTTGAGGAGAGTAAGATGCTCGAAAAAATAATATAAAATTTCAGCACCATAATAATCGCCTACTAGCGCTTGCCGCATTAGAGCACTAATATATTATTTATATGAAGTTAAATGAAAATATTTTTTATACCAAAGTTGTAGCTCTCAATGAGATCTACAACTCTGTAGTTTTGAGTTTTTTCATTTGAGGATGTTAAGATGCTCAAAAGAATAATATAAAATTTCGGCGCCTCCCGAGAATAGAAAACCGCTTTTAAAACCAGCCGAGGACCAAATTTGTCTGGTTTTGATAGTTGGAGTGTGTTTCTTAACCGGTTTCATAGTTGAAGGTTGAAAATCGAACTTTGGCGCGAGTTGAGGGTTGGAAAGTGTACTTTACCCTTTTTTTTCCTTTTTGTTTAGGTGAGTCGTTTGCAAAGTGAAGGATATTATGGTGGCGTCTGGCTGCTGATGGCTATCTGTAAAGTTTTCTACAATCACTGTATTCAAAATAATATCAGTTTAAAAGCTGAAAATTTCACCTTGTCATATGATACTAATATTCCTCGGTAGGTAACTAGTCGGGATCCGCTTCATTTGTTTCCCTCCATTACTCGCATTACATATTGGCAGCTGCAGATTAATCCTTGCTAAAAGCATTTTCTTGATATGCTGATGAGTTGGAGATTAAATGCATATTGTCTTGATTCTTTTGTTCTGTAGGCTGGGCTGTCGGGTTCGAGCGCGATTGTTTGTGCTGCTCTAAGCTGCCTTCTTGACTTCTATGATGTCAGGCATCTAATAAAAGTTGAAATGAGACCTAATCTAATTCTCAATGCTGAGAAAGAGGTTGGAATTGTTGCTGGACTCCAGGACCGAGTGGCACAGGTTTATGGGGGACTGGTTTATATGGTACGTGATACAAGCATTCATTATTGACAGTATAGGTCTTGCAAACATACTTCTAGCTAGTGTGAACTAATACAAGCATGTATTAGTTGTTGCATAAGTACTGCTAGCTAGTTTGAACTCTGTTTGTTAATGTTTCAGTTTGTGTATTACTCAGGATTTTAGCCAGGAGCATATGGACAAGCTGGGTCATGGCATATACATGCCATTGGATGTGAATCTTCTCCCTCCTCTATACCTCATCTATGCAGAGAACCCCAGTTACTCTGGCAAGGTTCTTACTGAATTAAATCTATAAATAAACTGCAATTCATTCTTTAATCTTGTCACATGCCACAAAATAATATTGAGATGTTTGAGTCCTGCTAGTTGACAGCCATCAATGTTTTTTTAACGTAGGTCCATAGCAGTGTCAGATAAAGATGACTTGATGGTGATGAGTTTATAATATCAAGTATGAAGGAAGTAGCGCAGCTAGCATTCGATGGCCACAAGGCTTTGCTGCAGAAGGATTATACTGAGCTAGCGAGACTTATGAATAAAAATTTTGATCTGCGAAGGTAAGATTAATGTGCCTGCCTGAACACATGCATGGAATGGCAAGGTAAGACAGAGTCATATGTGGTTATTGGTTATGTGATTGTAGGGAAATGTTTGGGGATGATGTACTTGGTTCGGTGAACATAAAGATGGTGGAGGCGGCACGCAGCGTGGGCGCGGCATCCAAGTTCACTGGCAGTGGAGGTGCAGTGGTTGTGCTGTGCCCAGATGGGGATTCGCAGGTGGAGCTTCTCCGCAAGGCATGCCAGGAGGCCGGCTTTGTAGTACAGCAGGTGAAAGTTGCTCCCTCGGTGCTGACGGATGCGGAGCTGTCAAGTTTATTAGCTTCCTAGTTGAACGATGAAAACG
Source organism: Miscanthus lutarioriparius (assembly GCA_904845875.1). NCBI lineage: Eukaryota > Viridiplantae > Streptophyta > Magnoliopsida > Poales > Poaceae > Miscanthus > Miscanthus lutarioriparius. Next base: position 112,035 of record CAJGYO010000735.1, read on the forward strand.
ATAAACAAGATAAAACAATTGTATGAGGTTCCTTCATTTGTGGTGTTTTTTATATGTGTGATGGTGTGTGGCTGTTTAGTCGATGCCTTGTATGATACATGACGGCCAAGGCAAGGCTATTGTTTTCAACAATGAACAAATGGAAGAGTACTGCAAAACTTTGTCTTGGTTAATGGTGACGATGTGGATGTGGTGTATACAAAACAACTTGTGCTTGCATTGCACGATGGGACTGGGATTAGTATATTGTTACTAGGTTATTAGTAGAGGTGTGCGAAGAGGGCAGGACACGGACGATGGAGAAATAGCTTACCTTAGCGTTGGTCGCTGAAAGCTGGTTTTGTATATTGTTGCGCGTCATCCTTTGTAGCATAATGTATGATCCAGCTGACATGCATTGCTGTCTGCTGTCTGGTCTGTGTGTCTGAGCAATCTATGACGATGAATGCGATCCAGCGACAGCAAAGCAGAACCTGGTCCAAAGCTAGCCGGCCGGCCGGCCGGCCGTCCTGCTTCCCCTCCTCCAGTTTCCAGGCACCGAGTCTTTCATTTCATCATCCATTACACGTCATATATCCACTATGTCCTTTCAAACAAAGTAAAGCAAAGTTGGAGCCAGTGACCATTCACTATTTTTTTTTTTGGGTATTATTACCATTGAGCTCCATCATCTCTGGAGGACAACTCTTCTGCTTAACCAAATGAAAACTTTTTTTTGGTATTATTACCATTGAGCTCCATCATCTCTGAAGGACAACTCTTCTGCTTAACAAGAAGAAAACTTTTCAAGTTACAGGTGATACCTAGTACTGTAGCGGAAGTAGTCCAATGTGATCAAATGAAACATTTAATCAGCTTGAATGTTATTGCCAATCCTTCAAATGCTGCTCAAAGTTAACAACATGTGATTGGGGAAAATGAAAAGGAACGACATTTGTATTGATACAAGGAATTCTCTAGATCTATTGAGCTATGTACAATTGTACATCCTGATGATTTCTCTGTCAGGCGAACAGCTGCTGCGGTCTCCTTGGGTTTGTGTTTGAATTTGGATCCTTGAGATGGTGCTGCAGCGGCTCTGATGCCATGGAGTGCTTATAGTCCCGCCAAAGAGTGCGGCGATCATGGTGACCACGTCGCCCGGCGTCAGCCGTACTGCAGCACCATACCGCCGGTAGAACATCCTGTACTTGGGCACCGCCGCCGCTGTCGCCGCCGCCCTCAACGCCCCGCCCATCTCCTCGTCCGCCGCCACCCACTGATCCTGCATGCCCACCGCTTCCAACACCGCCGCCTCCACAACCTCAGGCTCCTGCGGCACGGAGGAGATGGCGGCCATCACCTTGCTCCACGCCGCGCGCACGAACACATCCACGTGCGCCCGCGCCTTGGCGCCCTGCGCCTCTGCCCACTCCTCCCCGAGGACCCCCTGCAGCCTGCCGCTGCCGGCCACCTTGTTGGCCACGTACTTGGTGTTGTTCGCCAGGAAGAGGTAGCTCAGCGCCACCTCCCGGTAGCACCCGGCCTTGGCGTCCAGCTTGCCCAGCAGAACCGACACCAGCCGGTGGATCGGGCTGTAACTGTGAAACGACGACGACGACATGCTCGACGACGGAGACGATGTCGTTGACAGCGCATAATGTTCCGGCGAAACGTTGCCAGAAACTGACGAGGTGTAGTCTGCGCCTTCTGCATCAGCTTGCTCGTAGATAAGAGCAAGGCCCTCCTGGTAGTCGGCGAGGAAGACGAGGTAGTTCATCACGTAGCGGGTCAGCGGGTGCACCGCGCCGCCGGCCGTGGTGGCCTTGGACGGCTCCTTCTGGATTGCCGCCTCGAAGCTGCTCAGGGTCCCGCGCGCAGCCTCACCGACCTTGGTGACCACGACGGCGGCCCTAGTGGCGACCTCGGAGTTGTCCCCAAAAACGGACAAGAGCCCGGGCAGCACCTCGGTGAGCGCGTCATGGACGTCGAGCACCCGGAACAGGCGCTCCGGGGCGCGCCTTGCTCTTGCCACCGCGGCCTCTGCGATGCCGAGGAGGCTCGTGGCCTGGTCGTTGGCGATGGCCGCGAACACAGCCTCACGAACAGCCGCGTCGCGGGCAAAGACCGTGTCGCAGAGGTCTTTCTCCCCGGTGAAGAGGGAATTGAAGGCGACGGTGGCGCTGGCGATCCACGACGGTATGATGTTGCCGTCGATCTGCTCCCAGGTGAGCTTGTGGAAGAGCGACGACGACGACGACGAGTTTCTGCTGCTACTAGCAGTTGGAGGTGAGAAGCCGAGGAGACGCTGCAGCTTGGTGGCCAGAGCCGTGCGACGGTGGGACTTGAAGGTGGAAATGCACTCCTTGCCGTAGCCGGCGGCCATCATGGCCTTAGCCACCGCGCGTATACTGCTGGCACCGGCAGCGGATGCGCCGGCCGCTTGTTGTTGGCTTTCGTCGTGCTTGTCGAGCAGGAACTGGAGCTCGAGTTGGAGCCGGCGCATAGCGGTCTGGAGCAGCTCCTGCGCCTGGACGAGGCCGTGGCCGCTCTGGGAGCTGGGGTTGGTGGTGTCGGCGGCGAAGAAGAGCATGGCTCGGTGGAGTTCGGCGGCGGCGCGCAGGAAGCCCTGGGCCTCCTCCGCTTGACCGGTGGCGTCGTGGAGGAAGAGGGAGCATGATACGTCGGGATGCCACGTTTTGACGAGCGCGGCGGCGGCAGCAACGCTCTCCTCGACAAGCGTGGAGGAGAGCGTGCGACGGTGGCGCGGCGGAGGAGGGAGGGCATGGCGTTGGCGTGGCGGCGAGCGCGATGGGGAGGAGAAGGCGCGAGGCATCGGTGGACGGACCGGCAACCCAGCTGCAACAACAGGCGAAGGCGATCGAATCGAGCAAAGGAAAGCTAGCTCTTGGGCCTTGGCTCCTCGATCGCTCCTCCCTCTATTTGCCAAGAATGATAGTGTGTGTATGATGTAGAGACAAACCCAAATCGAATCAATATATATACATGGGGATTGCAGCCTGCCCAGCACATTTTGCTTGTCCTGATCTTGCCTTCATCAGTTTGTTTGACCCAGTACGTACTGCTCTTTTTTCATGCCACTGACAGTGCTAAGCTAGCTGCCCTTATTGACCTAGTCAGATTCCTCTCAACTTAACAATTCTTATTAGTTGTGGTATGTTCGATTTAAATCAGGTAAGCTGATGTTACGCTGCCAAACCAACTGCAGGAACTCTCTGGAAAAATAAAACGGCTCGTGGTCCTTCAATTTCCCATTTTACTCTGGACAATATGTTTGTTGAAGAGAGCTAAGCAATATTCCACTGTCTCATGGTAGTAAATATGAGGAAATCAGCAAAAAGGACAGTCAGATTGTCGACCCAAGTCAGTGTTGTTATTAATAGGCTGGCTACGAAGAAATTTGTAATTCTTTTTTTAGTATCGATCTCATATTTTATAGAAGTAATTAGCTAGTCAAAACTTTCACTTGTTTGCTGTGTCAATACCAAAAACAACTTATGTTTGTGAGTTGAGAGATTAATCAACAATCAATTTGTTAACATCTTGGCTTCATGCAAAGAAGTAAAAAAATATACATTTCCTAAAGAAAAGGTCTAATGTACAACAATTGTCTTTGCAATCTTTTGCGTATTCCAGACAAACAAGTCTTTGCAAAAAAAATTGCCCCATGAGACAACAAAAGGAGGCTCCCTCCGTCAATTGGACATAGAAGTTGAAGGTGGAAGAGAGGGAGGTCATCAATTCACTACCGGAAACAGGGCCTTTGCCGAGTGTCAAAAATCGAGCACTCGGCAAAGACCTTCTTTGCGGAGTGCCGCACTCGGCAAATGACTTCTTTGTCGAGTGCCAGGCTCTCGGCAAAAGCGCGGCACTCGGCATAGGCTGCCCCGCGTAACGGTGTTCGGCCACGTCCTTCTTTGCCGAGTGCCTGCTGTTAGGCACTCGACAAAGATTTTTTTTTGAGAAAATACTTTGCCGAGTGCCCCTGACACAGCGCTCGGCAAAGATTCAATATTTTTTTTGAAATGTCTTTGTCGAGTGCCTAACAGCTTCGGCACTCGGCAAAGGGAGGAATTAAAAAAATTACATTTTTTTTGAAATACCTTTGCCGAGTGCCCCTGTGAAGGCACTCGCCAAAGAGGAAATTTCTAAAAAAAATTCAAAGATACTCTTTGTCGAGCGCCTTATTCTTGGCACTCGGTAAAGACCCGCTTTGCCGAGTGCCATGCCCTCGGCAAAGTTTTTTTTGTTTTTGGCCTCCAAATTTTTTGTGCAGCCATTTTAAAGTACCAGGAACTCCTTGTTAGAATTTGGGGATTTTAAAAGGGCTCCACAAAAAATTTAGAGGCCAAAAACAAAAAAAACTTTGCCGAGTGTCGGGGCATGGCACTCGGCAAGGGGTCTTGCCGAAAGTGCCAAGAATAAGGCGCTTCGGCAAAGAGTTTTTTGAATTTTTTAGAATTTCTCTGCCGAGAAGTGCCTTCACAGGGGCACTCGGCAAAAGGTATTTCAAAAAAAAATCTATGCCCACGCCGGATCGGGGCACTCGGCAAAGTTGCCTCCTTTGCCGAGTGCCTCCCTGATCCGGCGTTCGGCTAAGGGGCGGGTGGGGGCACTTAGGCAAATTCAGCCGGGCAGTCCAAGCCACACAGACAGACAGCCCCCGCGCCACCGCTCCCGGCCATCCCCGCGCTGCCTCCCGCCAACGCCGGCCCGCCCCCGCGCCGCGCCGCGCGCCGCCCTCCCCTCCGTGTGCGCCGCACCCGCGGCCGCCCACGTGGCCGCCAGCCACCGGGCCGCCGCCGACGCCGCGCGCCGCCTCCCTTCCCCACGCCGCCCGTCGCAGCCCCTCCCGTTCATGGTCGTAGATCGTGGTCGTGGTCATGGTCGTAGATCGTGTAACCCAGTTAGGCGTCTCCTGTTCGAAAGAGATACGGTTGGAGGTATGCAGATCTTTGCATATCTATGACCGTATCTGTTTCGGATTGTCCACGTTTTTTGGACAGCACGCGGATGCGTACTTGGGTTAGTTTCCATGGTCTGCTCCGGTCCGAGACAGAGTTTCGGCATCACCTCCATGTTGTTCTCCGGATACGCACTCTTCTTTGGCAGGACGTGTATCTGGAGAACAGCGGGGAGGTGCTGCCGAAATTCTGTCTCGGATAGGAGTAGAGCATGGAAACTAACCTCATCTACGCATCCGCGGGTGGGATTAGGACCTATCCTCACCTATTAGACAGTAGGAACACCATGTAGATGCAATTGATGGTTACATTACTCACTGATACATATATTAGAGGATGGATGACCGTTAGTGGATGTACACGGGCTAGAGAAGTCAGAGTGATTACACCACGAAATGGATGAATAAGACCGATGCTTTCTTGAACAGTTCATTTGGTAAGGCTGCTAAAGGACATTGCCTAGTTTTGTGTCCCTGCAGCAAATGTGGAAACAAGAGAAGGGTAAACAAGGTGGAAATGGGTAAACATCTTATGAAGAATGGATTTACACCGGACTACACCCGGTGGGTCCACCATGGTGAAGCCCATCGTATGAGAGAGAAGGTGGTGAGACCACGGGTGGAGGCTTTTGATGCTGATGCCGGGGTAGCAGACATGTTAGATGACTTTCACCAAGGATAGTTTGATGAGGGACGTGAGAAGGAGGAGATGGAGGCAGGCGCACAGGCGTTCTACGACATGATGGACTCGGCACAGAAACCCCTTCACGATCAGTCAACGGTGTCTCAACTGGATGCCATTGGACGCTTAATGGGGTTGAAGTCCGAGTTAAACTTGAGTCGAGAAGGCTTCAATAAGATGTTGGCCGTGATTGGCACCCTGCTTCCGAAGGGCCACATTCTGCCAAAGAGCATGTACGAGTCACAGAAACTCCTTCGTGCACTTAAGATGTCGTATGAGCAGATACATGCTTGTCCGAAGGGGTGCGTCCTATTTAGGAAAGAACACGAGCATGCAAAGTTCTGTCCAAAGTGTAAATCCTACAAGTACCTGGAGGTAGACTCTGATGATGGCCAGCAGAGGTAACTTACGATCCCCGTGAAAATCCTACGGTACCTTCCGTTCCTACCGAGGATCCAACGGCTATACATGACCGAGGAATCAGCGAAACAAATGACATGGCATAAAAATGGCAAATGGTACAATCCTAACAAGATGGTACATCCATTCGATGGTGAAGGTTGGATCCGCTTTAATGACAAACATCGTGACAAAGCAGATGAGGCTCGTAATGTACGTGTCGCGCTGGCAACAGATGGGTTCAATCCTTATGGAATGATGGCTGCCCCATACACATGTTGCCCCATCTTCGTTATCCCCCTTAATCTCCCCCCGGTGTCTCCTTTCAACGACATAACGTATTCTTGTCGTTGATAATTCCTGGAGATTACAACTTCAACCCAAACACATATGATGGAGAGTTTTATCAAGAAGAGGGGCTACAAGGGAGGTTTGACATAGACTTAACCGAAGAGATAGGAATGGAAGTAGACAATGAAAGGGATGATGACGAGGACGTTGGAGACGAGGTGCGAAATCTGAAGGACATACAAATGCTTGAGCGATTACATTTAGGCAATGACAATGAAGACAACATTCCTCCTTTAGATAGTGTTGATGAGTTGAACAATGTTGATAGTGATGACGAGACCTATGATCCAGCTAATCTCAATCATGAAGATTATTTCTAATACATGTAATACTATGTTTTTTGTAATTATGTTTTGTTCATTTTTGCATATATTTCTAATACATGTATTACTATATTTTTTGTAATTATGTTTTGTTCATTTTTGCACCTATTTCTAATTACGTCTTGTTTTTCTTTTTTATTGCAGGTGATTGAACAAAGATGGCGGACGACCGTCATAGGTCCGTGAACTCGATTTACCAAAGACCACGCTGGCTGCAGGAGGAGGTGGAGGGGGCAGCGAAGGGATCGGACAGGAGGAGGAGGAGGAGGAGGACCGCCAGCCGTAGGAGGGGGCCGTCTCCTCCCACACCGCGTGAGGAGGAGCTGGAGGAGGAGGTGGCGCCCGTGGATGAGTCGGACGAGGAGCTGGTTCGGCAGACGGATGAGGAGGAGGAGCCGCACGAGGACGACGAGTGGGAGGCGACAGGCATGGGTTCCGCTTTCTCCGACTCCTCTTCGAGTGTCTACTTGCGAGGTCCCATGAGCCTCCCATAGGTTCCGCTTCCTCACCAACGTCCAGTGATTCGCCCCGAAGGGTAAAAGTAAGTAACTTTATATGTTATCACCACTACTTCATATGATATGATGAAAAAAAAACTAATAATTTTTCTTAATCACTTGTGCAGGAACTGGTGGTTGTGTCGGGTGGTAGCACATGGCTAGTCAACGGCACCCTAGGTCTTCTGTGTAGGCAACACTTCCCCGGCATTGTCACGTACACATCGAAGACGGAGCCGGCCTACTCGTTTGACCACTACGCCGTCGCCCTCGATGCGGAGTACCCCAACAAGGCAGCGCGGGTGAAGGCAGAGTTTTGGGTAAGTCTCCCTCTCACAACATTGCTCAATACGTCACATTCATTAGACTTTTCTTGAAATAATGAATGGATACATCGCTTTTGTATGCAGACTTATTACAGATGCGAGGAGGGATTTGAGGCTAGGGCGGAGTAGGTGACTACCAAAGCCTGTAAAAAACTCATCACCGACATGCATCACGAGGTGCGCATCCAGGCCATCGTAACCTACTACGGGTCGAAGCTTGGAGAGAAGAAAACTAAGAAAGACGCAAGAGAGATGCAGCTGACCCGGGAGCAGTACCTTGAGGTAAATGAAGAACATCAATATTGATTCGTTTTGAGATTAAGTTGGTTTAATTTGATCTTCTTATATGTCCAATACTTGATGACGTGTAGATGATTCCCTGGTGGTGCCAAGCATATCCTGAGTGCTGGGCGATGATGGTGGAGAGGTGGTTCACGGAGGAGTACCTCAAGATGCACAGGGATGCCCGGGGTCGTCGTTTGCAGATGCAAGGTCCAGCACACCATCAAGGCAGCCGCAGCCTCGCCGGATACAAACAAGCATGGGTACGCGAATTCATTTATCTATTGTGACGCTCAGTTCTGCCTGATTTCTAATCATCGTGTTGTCTTCCTCGCAGTCGGCATCACATAGTGGCTAGGCTTGCTCGGACTTCCAGTTATGGTGTATGGCCCACAAGGGCAAGGCAACGTCTGACGTCTCCTTCAACCTGGAGGACCCGCCCGAGACATACACGAACCCAAGCGTCCACTCCCGCATCAGTGAGTACACTGAGGTGGCGAGGTCGCTCCATGGGCCAGACCACGATCCGAGCACCTAGAACTTCGATGGAGAGGCCGTCATGAGGGCGGGGCAAGGCAAGAAGCATGGGCGGTTCTGGCTTGGCGACGGCGTCATCGACACGGCCTCTACTCCCTCTCTCTCCTAGATCCGAGCACAGAGCACGAGCGAGAGCCCGGCCATTCGCACACGGCCGACCGCTGCACAGCACCGGATCGACGCACTCGAGGTTATTCCTGTTTTACTCGTCATTCATTGATCTTTACACACCTTAATTAGCTTTGCATTACTGAAACATTGGAGTGAAATATTGCAGGCCCGGCTGGAACAAGAAATGAGGCAACGTCAGGAGCTGGAGGCCGGGCAGCAGAGGATGGCGGCCTAGCTGGAGGCTGAGCGAGCCGAGCGATAGGCCCAGGCGCAGAGGCTGACGGACATTACAGAGTTACTACAAGGGCTTGGGCAACGTGTGGGCTTCTCTCTGCCAGCTGGGCTGTTGGTTCCACCTCCACCTCCGCGTCCTGCAACTGCAGCTACTCCTGTGAGTATGAAAGTTTTTTACTTTCGCTTGTGCTTTGCTTGTATGGCCTCTACCTTCCTAGATTAGTTATCCAAATAATCTTGTCTCACATGCAATCTTTTCTCCTTTGTGCAGTCTCCATCTGACGGTGGTTCGAATAATCCACCTCATGCACCTCCGAATGATGGAGCTGGGCCTTCACCACAGTCGCAGTGGCCGAGATGAGTGCATGTTGTATTTTTTTCATTTGTTGTTCACTTGGTGATGGACTTATGATGCACTTGTGGACTTTGATGGACTTGTGTATTTATTTGGATAAACTTGAGCACTTATTATTATATATGTGATATATATTGTGATGGATGTGATATGTGCGGATGGATGTGTAGATGGATGAGATATATATGTGATGGATGAGATATATATGTGATATATGTTTGTATGAATTTATTTGTCATGATGGAATGTAAAAAAATTAAAAATTACCGTTTTGGGTCACTTTGCCAAGTGTTGCACTCGGCAAAGGACCCCGTTACCAAGTGCCATGGTCACAGCACTCAGCAAAGCTGGAAAAATGGACGCTCGAAAAACCATTTTTCCAGCTATACCGAGTGCCATGACCATGGTACTCAGCAAAGAATTTTTTTTAAAAAAAAATTCAAACTTTGCCGAGTGCCGGCCAGAGGGCACTCGGCAAAGAATTTTTTTTAAAAAAAAAAATCAAACTTTGCCGAGCGCCGGCCAGGGGGCACTCGGCAAAGAATTTTTAGAAAAAAAAACAAAACATATTTGCCAAGGGCCGGATAGAGGGCACTCGGCAAAGAAATTTTAAAAAAATAAAATAAAAAATCTTTGCCGAGTGCCTGCAGGGTTGGCACTCGGCAAAGCGACCGTCAACGGGGCCGGCGCCGTGACGGTCGTTTTTTCTTTGCCGAGTGCCGATAAAAGACACTCGGCAAAGAGGGCTTTGCCGATCAATTTTTTACCGTGTGTTCTTTGCCGATTGCCGCACTCGGTAAAGGCTTTGCTGAGTGCAATTTGGCCTTTGCCGAGTGCCTCAGACACTCGGCAAAGAACCTGAATCCAGTAGTGATTGGACATAGAAGTTGAAGGTGGAAGAGAGGGAGGTTCAGCAATCGGCAGTGGGACAGGGTTGTGTGGTAATTTGGGTGGGGAGTGTCTATGCAATGCAAGGGTTGTGTGATCATTTTGTTAGCAATCAAACCCCATGTCTGGTTAGTTGAGCTTGCTTGTTCTTTAGTGTGATAGTTATGTCGGTTTGATTGTGTACGTGTCATGGTACCGTCGAGAAAAAAAAATGTCGGTTTGATTCTTCAGACAAAACTAATTTAAATGGGCCGTGTGTACGTAGATTGGGTATCAACATGTAATTAACCAATTGACAAATTTCATGTTCATGGGATGTTTTCCTTAGGGGGATCCCCACTTTAATTATTATCCCACAAAAAAATAGGCCTCCTAATGGAGGGGCCCAGAGGGAGTTAAAATAGTTTTTCTATGAATTTTCTAGCATTAAATTAGATTTTGTATTATTAAATGCATATTTATTTTTCAGATAATGTTCTGAATTTTTTTTAAATACTTTTCTATACTTCTTTAAAAAATCTAATTGGTCTCCTCGAACAATCGTGAAATTCTAATTTATCTTCCTTGTCACTTATGTGGCGCCACGTAAGACGGCTATCGTGCTACATTAGTGAAAACCGTTTTCAAAATGAAAGGCCTAGCGCCAGGACGTCCGAACGGATGGGGCGCGCTCGGACGTCGCTCCTCCCACGCATTATTCCGCACCGCATCCCACGGCCCAAGTCTGCATCCCATAGCGTTAGTGCCCCCACATCTGGATGTCACACCCGCCCATCTTGCGCCCCGCAGCCCATCCCGCGTCCAGCACCCATCCCCAGGCCCCACGTGGGTCCCAGTCACCTGCCCGCTTGTGGATGCGTGCCATGGAGGCATCTGCCAGCCTCAGGGGTCCGCACGGTGACCCACGATGGCGCCTCCGGTAGCAGTAGGTGGCAACGGCAGGCCGTTGTCTGCCAGCCACTGGCGCCATTATTGCAACATGTGCTCTCGCAAATCTACTTTAAAATATCCAGATGAAACACTTGCAACATACGTCTAAAATAGATGAAACATTCAAAACATACGCTTGAAACATACGTGTATAGCTATAGCAACATATGCAACATCGAGATCTACTTATGCAACATCTAGATGATACACTTGCAACATGAATCTGAAACATCAGAAACACTTGAAACATACGCTTAAAACATACGTATAGAGCTATAGCAACATATGCAACATCCAGATAAAACACTTCAAACTTACGTCTGAAACACTTGAAACATAGGCTTGCAACATATGCAACATCCCAGATCAATTTATAACATTCAGATAAAACACTTAAAACATAAGTCTGAAATGCCTGAAACACTTGAAACATAGCGTCGCCACGCGGCCACACCTACCTGGTGGAGAACTCCAGTAGACAACAAGCTCGGGGTTAGAGGGATGTTGAGAGCAACATGCCAGCATACACTCTAGGCGCAGCGCGTAGGCCTCTCCTTCCTAACGACGGGCGCGCTGGATGGAGGCACAGGCCTCCCAAGCGTGTAGGCCTCCGGTGCTTCTCCTTCTGTGACGGGCAAGGTGGATGGGGGCAAAGGTGCGGAGCCTGAAGTAGCGCGGGATGTGGTCAGGCGCAACAGCGGAGAAGAAGGCGGGTGAGAGGCGCGGCGGAGCGTACGCAGTCGTGACGCTGCGGTGATTTTGTTAAGAATTTGCGGTGCCTGAAGCGGGGCGAATATAGGAGCAAATAAAAAAGCCTTGTGGGCATCGCAGCCCACCAACGAAGCAGTCCGTTCAGACGGATGTCTAGGACAAAGCATTACTGTTTTCTAAACTGCTCACAGAGGTAAATCAGAAGACGTTGTTAAGAGTTGGGGAGTCGAAACATCATATTTTCCAAATATAAGTGTGGCAAATCGAACTCGTGTATTAGTTGATCAGATAGAGTTTTCCGAAAACAAAATGCACCTAATGTTTTTATTATGGGCCTGGCCTGCTTCCTCCTAGTGGTTGTTAATGGGCTCCTGGGCCGAAGGAGGGTCCATGCTACTCGTCTCGTCTTCTTCCTCCGTCCCTTGGCCTTTCCGCGCCGCAGTCGTTGGTTAAGGCGGGGATGGCGGCGCCGCTCCTCTTCTACGACCTCAGCCTCCTCCCGTCCTCCTTCTCCTCCTCCGGTGACGGCGGCGATGGCAACTCCAACTCCTCTTCCTCCTCCCGTCTCCAACTCTTAGCCGCCACGGCGCGCGCTCTCGAGCTCGGCTACGCCGCCGTCGCTCTCGACCACCCCCACCGCGGCCTCCTCGCCGACTCCCACCGCTGCCGCACCGAGCCTTTCGCGCCCCTCTCCTCTCTCCCGCTCCCATCCTCCGCCGCTCTCCATCGCCGCCGCCTCGCCTCCCCCGCCTCCGAGCCCTTCCGCCAGTACACCCGCATCACCCTCTCCCTCGATTCCGCTGCAGCCACCGCTTCCGCGCTCGCCCCCTCCGCCTCCCGCCTCCTCCGCACCTACGACCTCGTCGCAGCCCGCCCCCTCACCCAGGCCGCATTCGATCACCTCTGTCAGGCACCCCTCTCAGCTCAACACCTTGATCTCATCTCCATCGATTTCTCCTCCCACGGTAAGCTGCCCTTCCGCATCAAGCCCCCAATGCTCAAGCTTGCCCTGCAAAAGGGGCTGCATTTCGAGATTGCCTACTCCCCACTCATTTCTACTGACGTCAATGCCAAGAGGAACCTCATAGCTGAAGTCAAGGTCAATGTTATTCTACTCCTACCCAATGACCCAACATTGTTTTCCCTTCGTGATAACGCCTTGCTCTCTTGAGAAAATCACCTATTTTCAGACATCATATGGTACATACAACTTTTATATATCTATAATAATACATTCTATTTTCAGCTTTTGGTGGACTGGACTAAAGGAAAAAATCTCATCATCTCAAGCGCTGCTCATACTGCTTCCCAGATCAGAGGCCCCTATGATGTCATCAACCTATCTGCTTATTTACTTGGCATTCCCATTGACCGAGCAAAAGCTGCTATGTCCACAAACTGCAGGTGAGCTATTCTTTTGTCAAGCCCCTTGTCTCAGAAATCATGCGTGGTAGCCAGCCATTCTGTCAATTTACGCTACTGATTGGGTTAGTTTTGGCTCGTGCAGTAACCCCCGTGCAAAGAGCATCTTTTGCTGTTAAAATATAGCAGCCTTTGTTTTATTGAGTTTCAGCTCTCTGATTGCAACCTGGAACCAGCCATTCTGTCAATTTATGCTACCTATTTTCCATTTAAAAATACAGCAAATGTTGCTTGAATTGTGATGCGATTTTGTGCCATATTCTCATTGTCAGGTCACTTGTTTTGAAGGCTATAAGGAAGAAACACTTCTACAAAGAAACAATTAGAGTTGCCAGACTATTACCAAATGAAGAGTTGACTTCAACAAAATTCAAGCTTGCTGATTGGATTGGTTGGAATTCTGTATCGTCTGAAGTAGGAGCAAATCAGCTGGAACCTTCTTCCAACCTTGATGAACTTCCTGGTTCACCCATATGTGGTGTAATAGAAGGTTCACACGAAAAACCTCACAATCCTGATGTGTCTGTCTTTGCTAAACTGTCAGAACAACCTAGTGATCAAGATCAAATCCCATCTGAAACTCAAGAAGAGACACTACAAGTTGACAGAACTGAAGTCCTGACAGATTGTGGCCAATCTATCTTGCCAGCATCTTTCAATTATCAGAATGCTATACTTGAGAAGGCCGAAAACAATGAAGTTTTTGTGAATCCTTTTGTGCAGCCTGGTACAGGTTGTTTTGCTGACCCAAAAATTAACGCCAAGCATGTTGAATTCGTGCAGGATGCAATGGAAGTAGATACAATAGAATCATGTAGGCCAAAACTCGTTGTCGGTGACAATATTCCTTCAACCTCTGATACTAGTACGAAGCTAGCATGTTCTGCTCGTCCCCATGGCATAGAGCTTTCTGGTACTAGTCTTGAGGATCAGGGGCCAAGTCACTCTAGTGAAATGCTAGCTAATGATAAGTCTTATATGAAATATCACACTGATTGCACCTCTGGTGTGAGTGAGGTTCATGAAATTTCTTCTGGTGCTGATGTTTGGCCTGAGGACAAGGATTCAGACAGGTCTAATGGAATGCAAGCTGATAATGTGGCTTGCAGAGGTACTTCAGAACCACTGGGGTGTCCCCTATGTGGGGTAGATGACAAGGCACCATCCGATCTTTCATTTCACTCAAGTCATGAATTATGCAGGGATGTTATAATTCAGCCGAAAGTTATGGAGGGAAAAGTAGAGCAAAGTAGGGATGAAAACATAGTACAAACTGTGGAAAATGAAGCAGAATCCGTTGACACAAAAACAAGAACATCTATTTCAGTGGAACCTGCGTCCCATGATCAGGAGATCAGCTCAACTATTCATACAAGAAGCACTGGTGCAAGCTGTGAAAGTGATGAGCTGAAAGAACAGAATTCTAAGGACATAAATGCTTCTTTGGATAAAAGTATTGCTAAAACACATGAGCTACTTCTAAAATTTCCTTATCCAAGTGGTAAGGCTGGGATGTCCACAGTCAGATCAGGTAAGATATGATGCCTTGACTATTCTTTAAAAAAAAAAATTGGAACACTCCTAATCTTTCTACTCTTTAATATTCAGAATTGTTTCATTTATTTACGGTGCATACTGCCGTTTTGTGTTGCATACCTTTTTTTTTTCTCTGTTAATTCTCTAGTTTCTTGAGATGATACAATGGGGTTTCTGTCATCTTTCTTTTATAATGGAAAGGCAATCAGAAGGATACTCCTTGTTCCTTGCCTCGTTTACATATTTTGTTATAGATTAAAAATAAACTTCCTTTTGGAGAGGGGGGCTTTATCATCTTGTTTCGTGAAAAGGATTTGATTCTGTAGAAAAAAAAAAGTTGATATTATATCTATCTTCTAAACAAGTCTAAATTATTATTGGTTTTGCAGAAAAGCGAAGACATAAACTAAGGCTGCACCATCCAGCTTATCTTCCTTTCTTGGGCTTCCTTCGGTCCGTTTGTTTCAAGAAGAAAATATGCAAAGTAAGAGGACTAATCAAACGTGCATGAGGTTTTATTTCACTCTGACAGGAGTTTGCTGTCAATTACCATCCCTGAATCATTATGTTACAAGGGAAGATCAAGAAATCTCGTTTTAAAGTTTTGATCTGAAATGCAAATCTGTTTACCAATCAGTTGTATTGTACATATGGTCATGTGGAAAACAGAGCCATACCTGAAAGGTGGAAAATTTTCTTTTTTGGTTCGTCCATATGTAACCTAGGTCTAACTTTCCCCAGCGCCACTACAAATCTCAACTTTCATGTTTTGTACAGTAAAACTCTCCTTTTGGTTCCTACTTTCATGTTGGTGACTTTGATCAAATTAACATTGGACAAATTAAGATACATACTGATCTGACCAATGACTAATGGGACTGGCAGTTTCACCTGGCTCACTACCTTTAATACACAAGCTCATGAAATCTGGTGAATATTGCAGTAGATATGTTTTAAGTTTGACCATTGACTGATAGTACCATGGTTCTGGAAATAAAAAGAAATATAGGTTAGGGAAAACTAGTGTTTGTTTTACTGTTTCACAAATGTGCAAAGTTGCAGTAACAATCTGATTTATCTTTTTTCACTTAGCAGGCTTAGTAATTCTGCATTAATTTGATTCTTATTAGGTAGTTACATTCTTACCAAGTATTGTTGACTTTATTGTAAATGGAACAGAAACATTTGGCTGCATGTTTGCTCATGAAGTGTTCTGTCATGCTAACACTGAACGCTGAAATCAGGAGGATATTAAACTATTAGCTCAATCCTTTGATCAGCCTGCCATGGGTCTATCTGACACTTAATTCTTCACTGCCTGTGAAACATGATTTCATATATTCTTGTTGAAATAGATATTGTTGGCATTTGTTGCTAGATCCTTATTACAGGATGCTCTACACTAACAAATGTGTATAATCATCAATGTTGGTGTATGCATATGTACCTAAAAGAAAACCCATTTGAAAGTGTTTGCATGTCTAGCCTTGAAACACCTTACATATAGCACCTCAATTGGAGCAGCTTCTTCCTTGCTTAACTGAAAATAAACCTGCACGTGACCACCATGTATGGCCATTATGTTATTCTTAGGCTTTGTAGGCTCTCTGAAGTAGCATTATGTTATTCCTACTCATCCTGATATCCTCTATACCTAACAATACTGAAGCAGTAAAAATGTTATGTTTTATAGTGATTGCCTTGAAATAATATGAAGCAATGGCTACTAAAACTGGATTCATCATATAATTTTTTTATACAAAATGTAATGTCATTTTAGTACCTGGCACGGTGGAGCCTGCAAATATAAATTTTTGTAAACAGACATTGTAGCATATGGTGCTCCCATGTTGCCATAGTATAGCAAATCAACTACAAGATGAACCAGCTATGCTGTTCTCAAATGCCTCTGGAAAGATTGAGTTGGATGTGCATATTTCTTGTTTTCTTTCATTTGTACTTAGTATTCTATGGATGTAGTTTAGGGATTAAACATGAACTACTAACAATTTTCTCTTTAAAGATAAACTGTATTGGAAGGGAAGATAAGTGCAGATAAAGTACAGTAAGCTCCGCTTGCATTGCTGTGGCTTTTCAAAAGCATTTGTTTCCTGATTTTGGATGCAGTAACAGTTAATAGCATTATTTTTTGAGGCCAAACAGCAATATCCTATTATAATGGTATAAGATTCCACTATAACTAGTTAGCTATTACAGCATAGCACATGAACCATGAAATGACCATGCTTCTATTTGATGTGAAAAGTTTCTAGAGACCATGATCGTGATAAAAAGCCATAGCCATACCCCACCACACTTGCACCTGGAGGAAGATTTGGGGCAGGACCAAAATCTTTCCTCCATATGACACATCCCACCAGAACGCAAGGTCTTATCAGCCTCCATCTATGTGGCCTCCTTCAGCTAAAGCTTATTACATTTGAAATGGCCGGTTGGTTATTCTTAACTTCATTTCATTTGAATAGTGATTTGCAATTTTATATTAGGCATCCTATTGGAGTTAAATGAACTTCTCTGTGCTTGAATACCAATTATTTCAATAGCTGTGTATCTATGTAGTCTGTCAATAAATTCTCCGTGCACATCAACTAAACAATCATTGCATCACCACTCATGCTATAGTGGTGTGACTATTCTTATAGTTGACCTAGTAGAAGAAAAGGAAAATCTAGGAGAACTGCACGCTATCCTATCACTCCCACTTGTTTTCATTATCTTACATGAATGATTTGTTGATGTGTTGCTTGACAAAGAGGCATTGGCTTATGAAATACTTGTTTTTCTCTTTCTATGCAGTGAATTGTCAGTGGTTTAATGTGTGGTTGCTTTGGTATCTTGAAATCGATGCAGGTGGCATGTAAAAGGAAGTCGTAAGAATTGTGGTGTGCAAAAGCAATTTGGCTCATGTCAAAGGACAATAGATCTATGGTGCCCTTTGACTTTATCTTGTCGGTTGGCTAAGGCCACTTCAAGTCGTCAGGGCATATGGCTATGTCAACGTGACACGCAATTCTTGAGTGGGTTACTGTAGGGATTCACGAGAAGCTGAGGCCACAATAGGAGCAGGGAGTGCTGGGATTGGTGCAAGGACACTCCAGTGATGTTACCAACGAATTGCCAACTGAAAACAGCGTCCTGGGTCAATAGCAGGAAACTTGTGCCCAATAGTTGCTCGAAACAAAACTGATTCTTGCGGGGCTCAGCCTTGCTGTAGGCTGCATTATTCAAATGCGGTATCATACCATTTCTTCCTTCCCCACCAAAAATCTTGCGAGATGTCACTTCTGATTTTGGAAGCTCATCATATGAGCCAGTGCGGTGGACTTTGTAGGGACAAAGTCTTTTCAAGGGATGCTTTTGCGTTTAATTGCGATCATCATTTGGTGAGCTTCCTTTGCAATGACCTTTGTTTCTCGAAACCTGGGTGTAAATGAACTAACTGCATGGAAAATCTTGGGAGATGTCACTTCTGATTTTGGAAGCTCATCATATGAGTCCCAGTGCGGTGGACTTTGTAGGGACCCAAGTCTTTTCGAGGATGCTTTTGCATTTAATTGCGACCATCATTCGGTGAGCTTCCTTTGCAATGATCTTTGTTTCTCCAAATCTGGATGTAAATGAACTAACTGCATGTGTTGCTTACCTTTGCATATGTGTCCATGCATCACATTACTCTGACTAGGGAATGATGGGGGATGCTAGAATCAGGCAAATATTTTGCATGTTGATCCCCTCCCCAGAACCTGGACCCATACATGGAGTGGTAGTGGTAGGTCCTTTCCCTTAGTTGCGGTGTGGTCAACTGCAAGTTGAGCATGTGTCTGTCCTGGTGTAACAGCAGCACAGGGCATATGGGATGGGAGTATCATTTTAAGGATATCAGTGGAACCGAAAAGGTTTAAGCGATATCTCCAACTTACTCATGTCTCCTTGAAAAATAGAAATTTAGATAGAATCATGAGCACTATTTTCCTTAATCATTTTCGATTTCCAGCGTTGGTGTTGCTCATGTGCTGTGCTCACAATCTATTGAGATTCTCATTGTCAGAACGTACACATGCATTGTGGTTTTGGTGCTAGCTGCATTGATCCAATTCCTTGGCGCATAATATGGAGAATTCCTGCCTGCATTGTGGTTGTGCAGTGCACGCCCAAAATTCAGTAAAGCTGCTGCTGCGCTTGTATGCGCACCAGCTTACTTTTGTTAGGTTGTGGCAGCTAGCTGTGGATGCAGCACTACCACCTGTACATGGCTCATTGTGTATGTATGTATGTTGGTCTCCATCTCCTCCTGTTGCATGTGTTTGTTCAAGTCTATAAAACCCAAGAGGGCCTGCCTGCCTGTCAGCTGTCACCACATACTACCGATCGAGGTACATACATTAGCAGCACCCATAGGCCACAGCCATGTATCAGCAACACCATCACTGGGCAAATTCCACATGTTATTGCGTTGATGGTGAGCTCAAAGCTGGTGATGCGATCCTTTCCTCTCGGCCAGACGCCTTGCTTGCCGATGGAGGAGCATTCCTGCCTTCTCCATTGCTGCCGCCGCCGTCGAGCTACATGCCTCATCACTATTCGCAGCAGGCCCCTGCCATTGTTCCTCCACCCATGGACAGCCAGCTGCACGCCATCACCCACTTGTCCCAGGCGTCGTCGTCAGACATGGCTGCAGCAACGTCCTCGTCGACGTTTCGCCGGGCGTTGAGCACGGGAGACCTCATCGTCCGGGACCGGGAGGAGGAGCAAAGGGTGCCGGTGGCGGCAAGGTACAGCGCGGAGGAGCGGCGGGAGCGCATCGACAAGTACCGGAGCAAGCGCAACCAACGCAACTTCCAAAAGAAGATCACGGTCTGCCTGCTGCAACATATATATTGGTTTGGTTGGTTTCAGCTAGCTATAGCTGCTTCCTCTAACATACGCAAATGAATGGCGGCGCATGCAGTACGCGTGCAGGAAGACGCTCGCAGACAGTCGTCCCCGGGTGAAGGGCCGCTTCGCGCGCAACGGCGGCGACTACACAGAGACGGAGGCGGATGCAGTTGCAGACCACCATGTTCATGTCCCAGCAGCAGCACATCAGTCAGAGTCAGAGTCAGACTCGCCGGCGGCAACAGCAGCAGCGCCGGAGTGGTGGCCGGCAGTGCAGGAGGGGGGCATCAACCTAGCAGAGCTCTGTGCCGACGACGACGAGATGCTGGCCGCCTACCTTGGAGTCTCCTCCATCAGTATAGCTGATCATCACTACAGCTGCCACCCATAGATAGATATAGATGCATCATGCATGAGTAGAAATGCTGCTCGCTTTAATTTATATTTTATATATTGCTTTTTCCCTTCTGCTAGTTAACTTCATATACATCTCTGCACGGGATTTTCTTTTACTAGAAAGAAATTTGATATTGCCTTTCGCTTTATTTTATATATAACTTTTCTTTTATATATTGCCTCTGCTCGTTGTTTATTTCCTGATCAATCGTATCCATGAGTGTGATGCACACAAGACAACATTTGTGTACTAGTCTTGTACATACATGATTTAAGAGCTTTGTTACTGTACTTGGGAGTTACTTTAGTACTTTTAGCCAGTCATTAACTCTAATTGACGTTCCTTTTTCTTTAGCGCGTGAAATTCACGATCTCAAGACCACGCCGCCGCCGCCGCCGCCGTCCGCGTCGCCGGCGCTCGCCTCCCTGAGTCGTAGTTGCTCCCACATGCTGTTCGACTTTAAACAGTTGAAATATCTGGTTCCCAATCCATGTATTGCTGGTATATCTTCCGGTGTGGTGTACACGTGATTTGCTCATCAAGTCAGAAGGTTGTTGCGGCTCCTTAGGTTAGACTCTAGTTTGTTGTAGTCTTGTATTGTAAGTCAGTAGAGATAGAGATAAGATGTATCTACTTGTTGTACAAGATGTAAGCCACGCCAGGGGCTTTTCCTAGCTCTATTTAACACGGAGCCGGAAGGATCACGTTACAACCATTTTCACATAAACCTGCCACAGACATGCCGGCCGCCGCAAGGCGAACCTGAGGGCTCGGTACTTTTGACTATCAAAGCCAAAACGCATGGAGTGGTGGGGCTCCTGGGAGGAGGAGGCCGATGTGATGGGGATCACGATGGATGGCGGCATGGCGCAGACCGGGCTGTGACTGACAAAATGAACCACCTGCACCCAACCATCCTGGAGAGGCAGCGATCTCAATTGCAAGGCAGATTACGGTCAATCCCAACTCAGCAAATCGAGTTTCTTTTTTTTTAAACGGAACCGATAGGAGAGCTACCTATTGTATTAAAAAGAAGGGAGACTAGAAAGGCACCGTACAAACATATACAATTGTGTACAAAAGGGCAAAAAGCCCGACACGCCCCACCTCAGATGGCCTCAAATCACACGCGCAATAATAAATTAGAGATATGCTTTGCTTCCGCCATTGCCCACAAGCCAACCTCTTCCTTGATCTTCTGGAGGAGATGCATTGGTGCGGATTCTTTGCGCTCAAAGATTCTTGCATTTCTTTCATTCCACACCTCCCAACAAACAAGAATGATAATGGAGCGTAGTACTCGCCTCGCCGTCGAAGGTGTTCGATCTAAGTTTTCCCACTAAGTTTGTACGGAGTCTCCTAGCACCCAGGCGGAAGATCGGAGGTGTTCGTTGCCTAGCCATATTGCAATACCCTCCCAAATATGCCTAGTGTAACGACAGTCTTGAAAGAGATGGACTCCAGATTCTTGACTGTGTGTGCAAAGAGAACACACACCATTATTTGGCCATGCTCACGCTTGTAGTCCTATCGGAGGTCTAGATTCTGTTTTGGATGGCGAGCCACCCAAAGAACTTGCATTTTGGTGGTGCCCAGACTTTCCAAATCAGTCGTTTGAAATTGGTCGTCGTTGATCCAATGAATTGCGCATGGTAGGCCGATCTTGTTGTAAATTTTCCATCTGGCATGAAATTCCAAATGATGTTGTCTTCCCTGTCTAATTGGAGGTGAAAGTGGTTTAGGGCGTGCCAACGCTGGACATACTCCACAAAGTGTTGGGAAGTGAAACCTGCATGCCGCAAGTCTATGTCCCTAATCCAGGCTCTGTTGTGCAAAGCTTCGTTGAGTGACTTGTTTTTATTTTTTGAAATTTGGAACATATTTGGCGCTAGATCTTGGGGCCTTTGACCTTGGAGCCACGCGCTGCTCCAGAAGGATGTTCTCCTACCGTCGCCAGCTGTGATTGATGTTGCCACAGCGAATAGGAGCCTATCAGTCGTGTCACATGGTGTGTCTGAGTTGGTTAGCAGCCTTCTTTCTCCCTCCCATTCTTTCCATAGCCAGCTGAGACGTATTGCTCTTGTAAATTTTCCAAGATGTAGAATGCCGAGACCCCCAGATTCAGTTGGTCTTGTGGAACGTGGCCAATTCGCTTTGCATTTCCTCCCAGTTAGCTTCACGGATCCAGCCCAGAGGAAACTCTTTCTAAGGTTATCAATTTCCTTCGGCGTGGCTTTAGGAGCTCTTAGGGATGTGAGGCAATACACAGCTTGGGAGGTGAGTACTGCTTTGACTAAAGTGGACCTTCCTGCATGGTTAATATTTTTGCCATTCCAAACAGTGAGCTTGCTCACGGCCTTGTCAACGAGAGGCTGGAAATCGATCCTTCGCAATCTGGTGCTTGCTAGCAAGGCATTTGACGGTATCACCTCCTCGTAGTTCCACATGAGCCCGTGGCGATGAAGTCATACGGCGGAAGTCATGTACGCGCCGACGACACTGACGGTAATCAATTTGGAGAATCACAATTACTATGATGTCCTTCCTATTAAATTAGGAACAGGTTCTGGGCCCACTTATTTCAGGTTCCGGTCCGCCACTTAAGTTCTGTCTAATTGATTCTTCCTATTTTAAAACCATTAGATCTTGTTAGATGAAGGGCTCTTATTATTTCCAAGCACTGTAAAATTTCACTTAAACATAAAATTGCCTGCATCAGCAGTTTATTTCCTTCTCAATGACTTTTGTTATTTTATATCTTTTACATGTTTCATTTTTCATTTAACAAAATATGTATGTGACTTTGTTGGTACTGTGAATACACAAATCCAAAAGTTATCTTTTTCTCTAGAATGATATGTTACATCTCAATCTCCATTATGAGAAGAAAAGAGATTTATTTTTTCTACAAGTTTTCATAAGAGAAGAAGAATATAGCTAAGTAAGGATCTACTTTTTTTTAGTGAAAACCAGGTTCAAAAGAATACACACACCTGCACAACCATTGCCTGCCTACACTAGATAACAACTTCCTGTCCCTAGCCAAGCCACACCCAATGTAGACACACATAGCCATCGCTTAGCCTACCATGCCACAACGAAGCGTAGCATTGAACGATAGTCAAAACAACCCTATGTAGTGCCACCATAGTCGCACCACCCCTACGCGGCATGCAACCAACACGTGCTGACTTACATCACTCGTTGTTGACCTAGCAGCAAGTCAGCCACACACATACACAAATGTAGTATCACCGCCTGCCACATAAGTCGGGAGTGAGGTCTCTCTACCCATTACGGTATAGCTTATCGTCTTCTCACTTATTTTTTTACTTGTGGAATGGATGAGTTGATCTAGCACTAACTTATTTGACACAAGCTAATAATTAGTATAGGTACAAGAAATGAGGTCATTTCACCGAATTTGAGAGATGATCATGCTTCACATCACCTAGATTTCCTTTCCTCAAACCAAACATCCTAATAGATTATGCATGTCTTTTTCATCAACTGTTAAGGTCCAACAGAGTGCATGAAAATAATAATAAAAAAGAACGTGGGATTTTAATTCATGGAGAGGCATAAGAGGAAACACGTTAGAGGAGACAAGAACACCAGTTATCATATATAACACGATCTAGCTAGTATATTTGTCGGCGGATTGGCAAATGTGCTCTAGTATCCATATATACAGTGTATTTGCTATTATAAGTATATCATAGCCGGAGCTTGCATTCACATGTTTCTCTCACCCAATGATCGATACGATATATACTTGTAGTAGTTTCTTCTAGGTATAGGTTGCTCCGGTCGGTCTCGGGGTGGCGGAGGGGGGAGAGAGATGGATCGATTAGAATATAATCCCATTGGATTTTCTTTCTTGTCTTCTTTCTTTGTAATTTGCATAGTTATTTTCTCCCAAGAATGCAGTAGCAGGTCTCAAATGCATGATATGATGCTAGGCTACTGGCTAGCGTATCGACACAAGTCTCATCACTACTAGAGTTCAGGGTGTTAACAACCATATATATATATATATGTTAGCCACCACCAACTGCATGTGGTGGTTGTTCGACTTATCCAGTTATTATTAGTGTCTCCTAAGTTTAACTCCAGAGGAAGGTAACTATGCAATCTCTGTTGAAATCAAGAGTGAAAAAATGGAAACAAGGCTGGCTACGTATCAGTGCTTGATTCACTCTGGATCTTATCAAACGACGACATTTTTTTAGTATTATCATATATTGGAGTGGAGCACTTCTACTCCGGTCCTCATGTATGATTCCATTCACTAGTGGCACAGCCTGCTAGTATCAGTCATACATTGGATGAATCTGAAGAACACATACATACACCTAACATCTTGAACAAAATATGCATACAAACAGAGAGAGACCTTTACCATTAACTCCTCTCAACCTTCTTGATCAATATTACTTGACCAAACCTAGCAGGCTCCAGAAAGCATTGGTCCTCCAACTGCAGATTTTAATGGTTCAATTCCAAGACACCGCCCCACCTGAAACTTTGTCTATACAGCAATGATGCCCCTAGCTTATCGCGGCAAGAGGGGCTCTCTGTGTTTTGGGTGTCGTCGACCCTGCCAACTGCCGCTTCCCGTTTCCATTTACAGCAAGCTTCGTCGGTGTTCTGCTGTCCCACAATGCTTTCACGAGATCTTCAAGGGGGGTTACCAACTCCCTGATCGATTGGCTGTCCGGAATGTTGATCTCACGCCTTCTCGGTGTTGAACAAGTTGCTTCATCACCTGGCCCATAAAACACAGATTTCGATATTAGAAAAACAAACAACTATATATATGTGCATATATATATGCCCAGCAGACTAATATTGCTAACCTTATAATCATCTCCCAGAGATCTATCGGCATTCGCTGTTATTACTTTGTCTTCTCATAGTGAGCATGTTCCAAGTCATGAAGTTCTGCTCTGGATGTCATCACGATGGATTTCACATTGTCGCAAATACCATGGTCTAATTTTAATGAATCTGGCAAAGATATCAGCAATTTGCAGGAAATTTTAGACAACAGAAAATGCATGTGCTGGAAAAAGAAATATGTGCCACTGTGCGGAAATAGTACCGTCAATAGAACTAAGAAGGGATTTGCTTGAAATGTCACTATCTTCAAATCCAGCAGTGACAGCAGATGAAAACCTTGCATCCAGTTGGTTGCTCACCTCATTCCCAGCACTTCATTCAAAGGATGCACATATGTTTAGCTTACAACAAGTTCAAGTTGCTTCTCTTCAAACTATTTATCCAACAAAACAAACTTCAATTGTCAGTATCAATTACCTTATGACTGAACCAATGGCTTCTGCATTGTTTCTTCCAAGCGCCAACACCAAATTTTGTGCAGTAACCCATTGTTCTGAACATGATTCTACCCTTCCCTTGCTGTACAATAAATCATATGTGTTAGTTTCCATGTTCTAAGATTCTCATGAAATCAACAATTTAACTGTTGAGATAGACAACTTACCACTGCTGCAAATTCCCTGCCAAGAAGCATCGTTTCTGTTCAATAGATGATACATTTTGTTGGAATGCCTCTTCAGTTCTCTTCATGTAGGCTTCCCATTGCTCTTTCATAGAAGATGTAAAATCATGAAGCTTGGTAGTTTCAGTTTGTAAATTGTTTGAACGCTCAGAAGCAGTCCTATTGAGGCTGCATATATCACCTTGAACCTGGTAAAATGACACACATATGTCACTCGGTCAGCTCAGTAGTTGGTTTTCAGCTGTTGCACAAGTAGATGTTTCTCTAAAGAAATTTGACTAGGATGACCAAATAATACATATGCATTGGTTTATGACAACAAAGGGCCACACAGTACTGACCTATACATTATTACGCATCCTCCAGATATTCAAGTGAATGAGATATACCATATTTTTCTTTCTAGCATTCGATTCTGCAAATAACTCTGAGACCTTCTCCATCAAGTACTTCTCTTCATCAGCAACAAAGGCCTGAATCCATTTCATTTCATCAGATAACAAATCATACAAATACATCCTTACAGACTAATGAGAAACTTACAGCTGCAACAGAAGATTACCTCAAACTTCTTCTGAAGCTGGAAGAGTTGCTTTTGATGTTCCATCTGTGATTCTTCCAGAATCTTTATGAGCTCCAATGCATGGGAATCTATAGTTTTGAAGAAGTTCATTGTAGTTGTCGAAACAGACTTTGTTCTCTCCAAATTTCTAAAGAGCCCCTGTATGAGTGCAACTTTTTCTTATACTACTGTAATCAACAATATGAGCTTAATAAATAGGTAAAAATTTAGCATTTTGTAATAAATAATGAACCTCATGCTGCTGCTCAATAAATGTAGCAAAGTTCACTTCTTACTGAGAAAGCCCATTTTGTAGTGCAATGAGTATTTGGTCAGCATCAACCAACAGGCCCTTCATGCACTGCACACCAAAGAATTCTCAGTATGTTTTTACAAAAATAGGGAATAAAAATAAAAATGATGAGCATAATACGAAGATTTCAAGATAATTAAGTACACTTACATCCTCAAGGCCAGATGTGTGTGTGATAACTTGCGAATTAAGGTTTTCAAAGCTCAACACAGATTTATGCTTGAGCTCATTTGCAAAACCATGCAATTCTGCTATCCTAGAATTGAAGCTCTCTTTGAGCTTTCTTACATGCTCTTGAAGTCCTCCAGCAACCTAAGAAAATGCGGCATTGTTAGACTTATACCGACAAAGAATGAACTGATAACCACATGTTTGCTTTTTGGTGCACCTTGCCCTTTGAGGTGACAAAAGATTGCATCTCTTCTTCAAGTGATTTTAGTTGGCTCTCCTGTTGAGAAACCAAGGTTGAGACTGTTCTATGCAAGACACTAATGTCTTGAGTCAGCTGGGAATGGAAATGTTGAATTGTACATCTATTTGTATCTTCAATCTTTTCCTTCCTTTCTGAAAATCGATACTAAGAATGAATATAAATATTTAAATTGAGAAAGGAAAGAGGGAGGGAGAAAGAGAAATGGAGGCAGACCTAATTTTGAAAATAGCCCATATAGATCCCCTGCTGTATTCTCCAGCTCTGATCGGAATCTTTGTGCTTCACCAACAAGAACTTTTTCTGAAGACATTTAAAAAAGAAAGGACGTAAGAGAAATGGTAAGCATAATCACCTCAGCCAAAAATGTGAAATTTTTTCTGCAAGTATGAAAATAACACGGTGCAGGTGTATCAAGGCAGAATGGAATGAAACAAACAGTATTTTAGTATTTTACTCACATGCATTCTGTACACAGCAAGCTAGAGAACCTTATCAAATGCTTAATTAAGCCAACACATTTCATATGCAAACTCATATAGAAATCAATGAAGTCTTCATTATGATAAGCTTTGCCTTGAAGGGGCAAAATGTAACCTGATTTAAGAAGATTTTCTATCAAATATTGCTTCTCCTTAATAGTATTATTTGCCTTCATGTATTTCGCTTCAAGATCCGCTAGGGTGCACTCTGTTTCCTTCATTCTTTTCTGCAAAAAGATGAGAAGTTGTAAATACAAACATCATTATTCAATTTTTGATAGAAAAATGACAATACAAGTACACAGCACACATACCTGTAATGTCTCAAGTTAATCACTTAGATCTGTTGGCCCACAGGATCACCGGCTCAGGTGAGTGAACCACTCATCAGTCTTGCCGAGCACCCGCTAGTATTGTCGAGCACCCACTAGCCGTGCCGACCAAGAACAAGCATTGTCCGTCCCCACGCACTATGGCTAGAGCTTGAAGAAAAAGGGAGAACAAAGCATGCACACACAGTATAAGACACCAGCATTGGCCAAAGCCCTGTCTGAAATATGGCAAATCTGAACTCTCTTTACTGAGTTGCCGTGGTAGTCTATTTATACAACTCTATCCATCTAGTCCTGGTACAGCGCACATGCTGTAACAGTAACTAGATAACATACAGGGCTGACTCTGCGCCGGCCTCTGCATGTGGCTACAGTGCTGCAGGTGAGCCGTGCGGCGCCTGCACCTGCAGCGGCTACAGTATCACAGCAGGGGGCCTTTCGGCGCCGCCTTCCCTTGCTGTGTTCATACAAGGTAGCAGTAGATTATCTAACAAGATCTGCACTCAGAACTTTCTGAGAATCATAGAGTCCTTGAAGCTCTTCTAATTGCTGGTACAGTTACAGATTCCGAATTATAGCATTATTTTTTTTCAGCAAGATACAGATCCTCTAACTGAACTAAAGGCATACCTTATCTTTTGAATCCAAAATAAGCTCCAAACGATCCAGTTTCTCTGACATAGCCTGAAGAACTCCTCTGTCATGCTATAGAAGAATATGCACAATCTAATATGTCATAAGTGATGAAGGGAGTAAGTACCTTCTTTTCAGCTTCATCTGCTAAGTATTGTTCCCTCGGAATATAAACACCATTTTTCTCCCTTGCAGCATATAGTTCTGTTCAAAAAGCAGAACCAAATTTAGTAACTGTACTAGCTTGAAGTATCTGGCTTTTCAGAAAATTAAAACTGATGAACAATAATATACAGATAGTGATCGCAGATTTTAGTGTATCTATAATGAAGAACTAAAATCTAGAAATACCTCGTCTAGACTATGCACTTACAGATGTGCATCCATGGTCTCTGAATTTTTCAAACAACTGGAAGAATGTGGTAAACAATTTGATGACATAGATGTTCATCTATAGTTAAACTGAGTAATTGTCATATTTTTAACAGTGTTCAGGTACATGGTGTCAAACAATTCTGACAATAGAGGAGATGAATAAGATGCAATGAAACATTCAGCACATTTGGTGGATTCTATAGTAAGATTCATCCAGCAGTAACCATGTTTCCCAGAATCAGCTAATATTCAACCCATCTTTATTTCAAGAGCACAAGATTAACTCACATGCTCGGATTGGAAATGATCCTGTTGTATTTTTCTGAAGTTCTCAACAATAAGTATAAGCAGTGTTGAATGTTTCTAAGAAGAAAAGGATACCTTGCTTGAGACGGTCCATTTCAAAGTACAAATCTTTGATGAGCGCAGATTTCATCATCTTCTGATTGACCTGGAAACCATGGGCAAGTTATTAAAATTAGTTATCCATGAGAAAGTTTACATTGAAATTAATGGTAATTTGACAATAAAAAAAATTCAGAACCTCTGGCTTATTCTTGATGTGTTTTGCACGATGCGCGTAATCCAGAGTGCTTAGCGTCTCCTCAAGGCAGCGTACTGAAGGTGAGATGGTCGCTATGATGCAAGTCTTTGTCTTCCCTCCCAAGGAATCTCTTAACAATCTTGTTAGCTTGCTATCCCTGCATGAATAGCAGCCAAATATCAGATGCTTGAACAGCCTCAAGGAACAATCTGAATAGTTAATGTTTGCTTGACCTGTATGATATGTGTCCAGAGTACGGCTGGATACCGAGCCAGCTCGGCTCGGCTCGTTAGGCTAACGAGTCAGCTCGGCTCGGCTCGTTAATATTACGAGCTAGAGGAGCAGCTCGGCTCGGCACGTTACCGAGGTCGAGCTGGCTCGTTTAGCTTGTGAGCTACTAAAAAAAAATATGACACACATGTTTATAATGTTTATGCTACATTAATTCCAGAAGGTGACGTCCACCATTATGTAACCATACATGATTAATACATATCAGGTTCATCAAAAGTATCAACCATGCAACATAGCCGATCCATCAATAATCATGCAGTTCCAGCATACTAACTAGTTGCTTGCCACCACAAACTTAGGAAAGCCCACAGATTCAATGTCAGCATCATCATCTTCTCCATAGAAAACAATCCATAAAATCAATATTTAAGTACCACAACAATTATAAAATTAAAATTCATATGAAACAGCTGAAAATAAGGATTACGTACCACTAGAATAGATGTACACTTTTAGGTCAGCATCATCATCTTCTGGATTCATGGTCATGGGCTGATAGGCCTCAGCTCGTGAGCAGCTCGCGAGCTAGCTCAAGCTGGCTCGTTAAAATAGCGAGCTAGACTTCCAGCTCAACTCGTAAAAAAAATTAAAACGAGCTGAGCCGACCACGAGTCGAGCGAGAAGGTCAGTGAGCTCCTCATTGTACAGCTCAAGAAAAGAAACCTTCATGCTGTACTCTGCACTCTGTGCCTCGAGGATGTCAAATATGCGCTTAACAGCCCTTGGAATGACACTAGTACTTTTTCTATAACTTTCAAGACAACTTTCCTAAATCTTAGTTTTCTTCATTAACTAACGTAAGAGAGAAAGAGTGTACATGTGCACTTTTGACATCAATAAATTCACACTTACAAAGGATTAACTAAGGATAGGATTAGCTCCCGTGGCCAAGCTTAAAATAACACTCACAAATTTCACTCATCGAATTCCTTCATAGCTGCCTTCCTGAGTTGAAATCCTTGCTTTGACATGAGTAATTATCACTTTTTCCTACATTTAAGACAGCGCTGTTGTGGCTGCCGCCGCGTCTATCATCAAGTATAGCGTGGCTGCTGCACGGCACTCAGACGAACAGGGCCAATTGACAAAGATGAACCCACCCTATAGGTGAGAAGAAGGCACTAAAAGGGTATGGTTGTATGGGCTGATGTGGACCATGGTGGGCTGAAGCCCAACAAGCCAGGAAATCATAAACGAAATGTTGCCTAGGCCATAGTATATGAAGGACTAACAAGCCAAGAAGTCATGACTTCAAAGTGGTTCTCGTTCAGTGTACTTCTCTTAGCGAAATGATTATGCACATTTTATCAATAGAAAAAAAAGGCAAACTTCATATAGACATATTTTTGAAGAACTGATGAGAAGTAGGGAGTAAAGCAAATTTATGTAAAAACAAATTAGGACACATACGATGAGTTATCTTATAGGATACGGAATATGGCCATTGAAATTGTGGTTTTGGCATTCCGGGGTAGTATTTACCTAGCTAAATAATAAAATATCAAGTTTACTTTAAAAAGAATTAAGATATTTTTAAGCCATGGAAGGCTGAAAAGTGAACTTGTTGAAATGTAGAAGAACTAGACATGCTTAATGCTCTACTGGTGGTATGTTTGTTCTTGTAATGTCCATAAGTGTTCAAGACACATGGTCACTTCATTATTACTCCCAAGTTGATCTTTATAAAATTCTTTAAGTTTGGTCATTTTTAATGTGTTTTGAGTGGTTTGGTGCAAAAACAATATTTACACCTTAAAAAACAATTATATTTATTTTTCAAATTAGAGGTATAATCTAAACACTATTGTTCTCATCTTGTTTTGTTGTAACCTTGTGCGATTGCAATTTGTGTGTTATGTGCTTTTTGCTTTCTCTTGCTCTTGCTTGTGGCTAGAGTACGTCCCACTTATTTTTCTTCTAGGTTCACCACTGACTTTGTAAATCTTAAGTTCTACTAGTTCAATCCCTTGGGTTTAAAGGAGTATGTGCGGATGTATTTTTTTTAAAAGCACTCGATAGAGTGTCTCACATCTGATATATCTTGAGGAAAACAAAGACTAGTAGCACAAAACGATGGACAACAAGACACAAAAACAAACCTCTAGAAAGAGTACGTCAAAAACCAAAATAGTCATCTTCTTCCTACGATTGTTCACTGCCTACCGAAGCTTAAAGATCACACTAAAAAGACAACAAAAGAAAAGGGACACCTAGAAACACACTCGTTGGACAAGGCTTTGAAGACCACATAAGCCACTCGCCGCTGACAACGAGATCTAGAACCTACTGAAAGAACATCGACTAGAGGAACCCTCGAAAGAATGTAGGCTTACAATCCTACACCATCAGAACAAAGTGTTGGGGATGATGACCTTGCTATAAAATAGACCAAAAGAAGAGGTCAAGATCACTGCGTCAAAAGCCAACCAATTGCTTTGCCTGATAGACACACCAAATGCCAAGATCTGAAGAAGATCAATAGACATGACAAAGCAAACTCTAACAGACCCTTCCCCGACGCCAGATCTAACGTAGACCAAACTCTCACAAGACCTTCCCCGATGCCAGATCGAATGTCATAGAGGTAGGGATAGATCAGAGATACCTTATTCCAAAGTACCATCGTCGCCACTACCTCACCGGTGACACCAGAAACCAAACCCTAACCAATGAAACACAAAAACCAAACCCTAGATCAACAAGGATCAACAAACCTAACCTAAAACTACAAAGGAGAAAGGACCGGCTCCCCGCTCCTCCGTCCACCAGTGACATCACCAGTTAGGAGAGGAGGGGGATCAAGGTAGTGTCGGAGGAGGATGGCGGCTGAGGTTGGGAGAGAGGATGGTTGTGTGATGCGCACACCTAATTTTTCCTCCACGAGGAGTTGGAGAACACCCTCACACCCGCTTCACTCGACAGGGTTGGTTTCTCGCCCGTTAGCAAATTAAATTCACCCCATTTTCATCCTCTAATGGATGAATTCCCCGTCAGGGATCGGGGCCCGTTGCCCTCCTAGTCGTGGCTGGAGGAGGTTGGAAATTAAAGCAAGGAGACCAGTGCAGCGCATTAGAAATGTTGTTGTGAGGAGGAAGAAGAAGAAAGCTAGTCCCAGTGTCATTTGATCGTGATCTAATGGCCTGAATCCATCAAAAGAACTTTGTATTTAGTTTTCAGGCACATAGCAGGTAGCACCTCCCCATAACTTATTTCTTTGATATGCCCTTCGATCTGTTTCAAATTATAAGACGTTTTGACTTCTCTAGATACATTATTTTTACTATATATGTATCTAGAGTTCTAGACATAAGTGCATAGCAAAAGTTACGTATCTAAAAAATGTTAAAAGGTCTTATAATTTGGAATGGAGAGAGTAGTTAGGAATCATGCTGCATGCACGCATGTTTCGATACACGGACATATTAGGAAGAAGATTATTACGCCAGTCTCAGTGGGAGTTTCACTAGAGTTTCATTTGTATTTGATAGCCTGCCACGTATGTATTTTTTTATGACATGGCAATGCTTTAATGAAGAGAGAGAAGAAATGAGTTTCATGGGAGATGAAACTCTTTTGGTATGATTACCAACTCTATACGAGTCTTAAATTAAATGTCTACGAAACCATGAAATGAATGAAACTGCGCATTGAGAGTGGATATTTCATCCAAGTTTTATTCCATTCTGTATGACATGACAATCTTGAAAACAATGCAATGAAAGTCTGCGCTGATACTGGCCTTATTAGTCTACGTGCACTGAAGGAGCGACGAGTGAATGAATGAAGTGTGGCTGAAAGTCGAAACACATGCATGGGTGCAGGTATATCAGGTTGGAAGGATTAAACAATCTTGTATCTAGATAATGAAGTGTGGCCGGCCATGTGCTCTGCTTCTTGAGCTAGGCAGCGCGTACGTCGTGGTCATTGGCGTCAGATCCGATGCCTCCTTGCTTTCGCTCTTAGCGTGCTCTCATGGGCTGGGCAGGGCCATCTGTGTCCATCTCATCTCATTGTCTTTCGTGATGCACATGCATCGCTGTCTCCGGTATATGCATGCCCACCTAGCTAGTTGCATACAGATAGAGGGAGGGAGACAGAAACAGTAGTACTGCATCATCTCGATCTCACTACTGTAGAAGAGAAGAAAAGAGAAGAGAATTAATTACTAGTAAGTATCAATATCAATCTCCTGGCTGGCCTGGATCGGTACGGTGCAGTGGCCGGCTCGATCCTGTGTGTCTGTATTTTATCCATCTCGTCTGCATATGCTAGCCTAGCTGTCCTTGCTTCATCTCTCTCTCTCTCACTCTCTAGCTAGCTACTAGTTGCTGGGCCGCCATCGCATCCCCATGCCAAAACAATCCCAATCAGCAACAAGCAATTAAGCAAGGCACTCCGCCGTGCTCCTATGTGATCCGATCCTATATAGCAGCGCCAGTACTCACCAGCAGCAGAGCCGCCGGGCGCAGGCGGAGTAGCATCGACTGACGACAGCCTTGCTGCTTGCTCCGATCGATCCATATCCGAATCTGCTCACCACCCACCGGAGTAGCAAGTAAACATCTATCTAGCTACGACCTATACTACTACTGCATCTATCTATCAATGGCGGCTTTCAAAGGTACGTACCTATAGATACTGTGTACTAATTATTTAATTGCTTGTTGATGATGCATCTATCTGAGAATTTTATTATACCTGTAATGTAATAATTAGATAGTATCACCCATGCCCTCTGCAACTGCAAGCTGCTCTGCTCTGCTCGACTCCCTCCGTTCTTCTAAATTATGTCGTTTTGACTTTTCTCGGTAGTGGTAACTTGAAGCGGCTTACAATTTACAGTCGAGGGGGTAGTAATTTACTTTCAGCGCTCTAGCAAAGCTAGCTACACAAAACTACTGGTTTTATGAGTACGTAATATGTACTCATAGCAGATGAATATATATAATATACTCCTGCATCCTAACTTAATTTCGATAGATTATTAATCATAATATATATTGGGCTTATTTATAGATGTATTAACATTGGTCATCAGCTAGATTCATTCCCTTTTTCCCTTCAGAATATATAAATTTGGTACTACTCCAGATAGCGCTAGCTAGCTTCCTTTTGATTGGTTCTGAAAATTCTTCCTTATCCGATCCATCATCCAATATATGCGACCCAGTCACCCAGCCGGCCGGCCACTGTCAAGCATCCTCCAAATTCATCATTGCTTCTTCTGACACGTGTGCACGACTTAGGGCATGTTTGGTTCACCTAGTAGCTACTAAATTTAGTAGCTTTTAGTCACTTTAGTAACTTTTTTGCCAAACGCTATGACTAAAAGCTACTAAAAGGATTTTAGTCCTCTCTAGTAACTCTAGAGTTACTAAAAATGACTAAACCATTTAGTACTAAAGTTTAGTAGCTCAGACCAAACACCCCCTTAACTTGGATTGGACGACGACATCCACCAATTAATACCATCCTCATATAATTACCTTCCTTTTCTCTAATAATTTGTTACGGAGTACTAGTATCTACCTGAGCATGTGAGTACTGCTGTCTTTCTCACATGCACCCATATGCTTTTTTTCGTCTTTACATGCATACATCCTTTCCATCTTTACTCGATCTTGTACAATTTGTTCGATCCTGTACATCCATCAACAAGCATCTCTCTCCTTTATTTACCTCCTTTTTAACTAGTAAATATACTCGTGTATTGCAACCGAATAGGTTGCATGGACAGAGACGGACAGAGGGATGGAAAAAATTCCGACCAGCATTATTGTAGTTACCTGAGCTAACTTTACATATGCATACATCATGCACGCACCTGCAAATATGTGCATCCAACTGGCAAACACCCAACCTATCCAGAGAGCTAGCAATGACTTAAACATATGGTTTTTCTTTTCTATCATTAAATGCAATGCTCACATGGAAATCGTCACTACTACTACTACTACTACTAGATAGACGATATAGACCTTTTACATAATCCGGACATATATATACATAAAAATCAAATTATTGTACCTCGTTTGTGCAAAGCCTCTCCTGGCTCTACTTTTTGCTAGACATGTGTTTGTATCGAAATATAGATATCTTAATGAGAAGAGAGATGGCATTAGTATTTATGAATTTTCATTCATGCGGTAGATGAACAACACTAATCTCGTGTGGTGCAGGACTTCCGCGTGACTCCCGCGGATCGCTCGAAGTCTTCAATCCAGACTCCGCTGCCGCCGCTTCAAATCGGGCGACCACCTCCCCATTCCTCCTCCCTCCTGCAGTTGCTTCCCATCCTAGCCTCGCCGGGGATGATGAGGATGCTGACGTGGGTCGGGCGACACAGAGGGCCGCCGAGTGGGGCCTTGTCCTCCAGACTGACGAGCACACCGGCCGCCCCCAGGGCGTCGTCGCCCGCCCCTCCGGCAGCTCCAACCGCACCAGCGAGAGTGGAAACTCCATCGACGAGAGGATCGCCGCTGGTAGAGCACTCCCCCGAGTGTCGGAGGAGCTCCGCGCCGCACTCTCTGCGTTCCAGCAGACCTTCGTCGTGTCCGATGCCACCCGCCCTGACCACCCCATCCTCTACGCCAGTGCTGGATTCTTCAACATGACTGGTTACTCCTCCAATGAGGTCGTCGGAAGGAACTGGTTCGTCGATTTCAATTCCATTTCATTCTATTCTATTCTATTCCATGCCAATCCAATTCAATTTAATGCATAGATACATACAACTCCAACTAGTACGCACTGCACTTATGCCTCCACCATCTCTCAACTGCAGCCGCTTCCTTCAAGGTTCTGGGACCGACCCCGTAGAGATTGCGAAGATCAGGCAGGCTCTCGCAGCTGGGTCAAATTACTGTGGTCGTATTCTCAACTACAAGAAGGATGGTACACCATTCTGGAACCTCCTAACCGTTGCCCCCATCAAGGATGAGGATGGCAGGGTCCTCAAGTTCATTGGGTCAGCTTTTTCATCATATATATATCATCATGCCACTTTATAGTTTTGTTCAGCACTATAGTTATTATTATTACAAACCTTGGTGTGCAATGTGTCACAGGATGCAAGTGGAAGTGAGTAAGTACACGAGAAGGTAGCAAGGATCTGACTCTTCGCCCAAATGGATTGCCGAGTCACTCATCAAATATGATGGTACTATTACTACTAGTAGTCTTGCTTACTTTTCAAAAAAAAAGAAGGTTTTACCTTGCACACACTGTGAAAACAATAATACTCTTTTTGGCAAGAAGACGAAGGATCATGCCCGTAGCTTTCGCCTCTCGGAGCTTCTACTTGCCCTCTGAAGGATCCACGGTCATTGTCGAATCAAGAAACAATACCTTAAAAAGGAAATCACAGAATCGGGAGATGTGCTTTCGGTGATGAAGTACCCGCAAGAGAAGCTCAAAGTGGATCCCACCCGTAACTCACGAGTGGAACGAGAAACTCTCTACAAAAAAATTAGTGAAGTGCCCGAAGGAGGGAATAAGACCAGGAAATCTGGTTTGCGTTCCTTTATGGGGTATGATAATAAACCACATGATATAATCATAGCATTTGCTTTATTTCAAAGTTTCCTTGTAGAGTCTCTATTATCTTTGCATTTGTTCTCACATTTAATTCGTTTGTGCAGTCTTATTGGTATGGGTCATGGAAATGTGGAGAAGAACATTCTAAAACCAAGGGAAGATACGCTACTTGATAGCGATGATGAGAGATCAGAAAGCTTTGATGATGATTTTAGGAGGAAAGAAATGAGAAGGGGTATAGATTTGGCTACTACGCTTGAACGTATTGAAAAGAATTTTGTCATCACTGACCCGAGGTTACCGGATAATCCAATTGTAAGACAAAAACTCATATATCTTCTACCTTTAACATCATTGTTCTTTTCTTTCTATCAACATAGATATCAACCTTCCATTGAACTACGTCATTATATTTTCGGGTGAATGTCACAGATTTTTGCATCGGATAGCTTTTTACGACTAACAGAGTATTCACGCGAAGAAATATTGGGAAGAAATTGCAGGTAAATTATGACATTAAATATTACCTAAATTCATTGCTTTCAACTGTTCATAAACTACATATTATAGTGACTAATGATTTAATGAATCCCTTCACCTATTTATGCTTCCCTTGTAGGTTTCTTCAAGGGCCTGAAACTGACCGTGGGACAGTAAAAAAGATAAGAGATGCCATAGATAACCAAACAGAAGTTACCGTTCAGCTGATAAATTATACAAAGAGTGGTACATACTCTTCACATGCTTCCATGTTCTTGTAAGATCATGATGCAATTTCTATACCCCAAACATTTATAATAGTACATCACTCTAGTGTTCTGTTACTGCATTAGTACTGCAGGCATATAGAGGCTAATAATGTGCAAATGTTTTTTTCCTATAGTAATGAATCAAACTAAAATTTCTTGTGGTTTTGAGCAGGTAAAAAATTCTGGAACCTCTTTCACTTGCAACCTATGCGTGATCAGAAGGTACCGTAATAAGAGATATGAAACTTTTTTACCTAGATATTTGGTTTGGAACTATTTCATGTGATTTGAGAAGCATCCAATTTAATGGTTGATTAGGGTGATGTTCAATACTTCATTGGGGTTCAGTTGGATGGAACTGAGCGTGTTCGAGATGCTGCTGCAAAAGATGGTGCCATGCTGGTTTGTTTCTACCTTAATGGTGACTAGCACATATGGGCTTGCTATCATATGGGCTTGCTATCACAAATATCTGGAAAAAAAATTGAGAATACAATGCCAAACAACTTTATCGTGACTGCTCTGTTATAAATGCAAGCCATCCATAGTGTAGTACTTGCAATGTTTATTAGCATTTAGCATCATCTAGCGTTATTAAAGATTTATATTTATTAAACCCTAATGATCAACACTGGACTCATAGACTAGTGGTAAAGTTCCATAGATGGCATCTTTAAGGTCAGTTCTTTAGTGCTCTGATGAATTCCCTCCTTAATTGACTTCTTTTGTGTTTTAGTTTGCATAAAGTGATTTTGACAACTAAATTTTATGTACCTTACTTTTCTAAATTCCTTGTTGGAAAACATAGTTGTCTTATGCATTAACTTGAATTATTCATATACTAGGTTAAGAAAACTGCGGACAATATTGATGAGGCTGCAAAGGAACTTCCGGATGCTAATTTGGTTCGTCTAAAAAAATATTAATTTTATATAATATAAAATTAAGTATTACTAAGAAGAAATTTGTGGTTATATTCAGAGACCAGAGGATCTATGGGCTAATCACTCAAAACCAGTCTTGCCAAAACCACATATGAAGGATACCGCATCATGGAGAGCCATCCAAAAGGTATGTTATACATAGTTCACAACATAGATACTTACATGCAATTTATGAGCCTACTAGATGAAAGGGAACAATCATGAAACACTTGAGAAAGCAATTGGCATGCATTCTTCCATAGAATTAGGTAGTCTCTGCAATATTATATGCCTAATTTGGAAACCACTGGAAACAAGCACATATGACATTTTTTTAGAAATCTCCTAGATGGTTCATGATATTTTTTCTTGTAGGTTCTTGAGAATGGTGAAAGCATCGATTTGAAACATTTTAGACCAGTAAGACCCTTAGGATCTGGTGACACTGGCAGGTAAGTACTTCTCTATTATAGTTTCAAGTATAGTAATGACTAAGTTTGCATGAATCCAGTAGACATACTCCTTTCTAGTTTTCATTTCCTATATATGTTTTAAATAGTAAACATGTGAGTTGTTGTTGAATTGTAGTGTCCACTTGGTGGAGTTGCTTGGCACAGGTGAATACTTTGCCATGAAAGCTATGGATAAAAGTGTCATGCTTAACCGAAACAAGGTATGAGTAATAGGTTTCATCACACATGACATTTTAGTTACTTCCACCTTTAATTGTTTCTTTCTCATCCGATTTGTCTATAATACCTCTAGGTCCATAGAGCTACCGCTGAACGACAAATCTTGGATATGTTGGACCACCCATTCCTTCCGACATTGTATGCATCATTTCAGGTTTGTTGCATAATGAATCTGTGTAATATATTAATATGGTGTCAGGGTTGTTAATGTTTGTTCTCCTTGATTTTATTATACTTTTATGGATGACTATCATCTCAATGTCATATATATGTTGCAGACAAAGACACATGTATGTTTTATTACCGACTATTATGCTGGCGGGGAACTCTTTATGCTCCTCGATAGACAACCTATGAAGGTACTGAAGGAAGACGCGGTTAGGTGGGTATTGACATTGAAATTGTTTCTTTTGCTTAGATTTAGTGAAAACTCTTTATGCTTCTCCATTGTCATTGATATGCTACTCTGATCCTTAATTTGTTTGTTGTTACATAATATAATTGGTAGTTGGATAAAGAACCCAAGAAGTATTTTTTATGTAATTGTCCATGATTATTGCAGGTTCTATGCTGCAGAAGTGGTCACGGCACTTGAATACCTACATTGCCAAGGTAGTCATATATGCCATACTAATTATATAAATGAAATTCTCTTTGGTGGTGGTGGGTACCATGCATGTAGTGGATAGTCAAACACAACCCAATATTCAATAACCATATTGTTTTGCTTGACCAATAGTAATTATTTGCCAACATCTCGAATGATTGTTTTAGGTAGGACTGGGCGTTCGGTCTGACCGAACCGAACTGATTGGTTCCTCGGTCCTTTCAAAAGTTCGATCATCTAAAAACGAAGATCGATCGGTTAGTTCTAGAACTCAGGACCGAGCAAGTTCAGTCTAGGTTAGTTCGGTTCAGTCTTGGTCATGACCGAAGGTCTCGGTCATGACCGAACTAACCGGACTGGACAAAATAGCTACTAAATAGCATAATTTGTAGCAAATTTTAGCAATATTTTTTTCTATTTCAAGGCAAAAATAACAACACGGCTTATAGATTAAACAAAGTGATAAGAGTGATGGTTGATATAAACCTATTAGAATAAATATTATACTACTTACAATAGTCTAAAGTACACATTATGTCAACATAACTCAAGCAAATGTTCGGTTAGTTCGGTTACCTGAGGCACGTAACCGAACTAACCGTAAAAAGTTTAGGTAGTATGGACTCGTGACCGAACTAGTGACCAAAAATTTTGGTCTCAGTTAGTTCGGTTCGGTCTTCGTTCTTTGATTAATTATACCTAGGGCTAGTTTTAGGTAAGAATTTAAGCATTCATGAAAGTGCTAGGCTTCCTTAGAAGACAAAGGGGAAGGGTTCCTTGCACTTATTCATCACATTTTACTAGAGAAACTTGAGATGTTTACTATTTCTAAGCATTTGCTCCCCTATTCTTTTTTTCTTAGGTATAATCTACAGAGACTTAAAGCCAGAGAACATTTTACTTCAAAGAGATGGGCACATTTCCCTGACAGACTTTGATTTGTCTTGCTTGACATCCTGCCGGCCACAAGTAATGTCACTTCATTAATAACCTTACTAGACAATTTCATGACTATTATTTTAACTCGTTAGTCTATTTTCTTAGATGCACTTCATGATTATTCTTGTTGTTTGATAGGTGTTTCTTCCAGAAGATGATAAGAAGAAAAAGAGGAGGAAGAGCAGGAGCAATCCCATATTCTTTGCTGAACCAATGCGAGCATCAAATTCTTTTGTTGGTACAGAGGAGTACATTGCACCAGTATGTGTGTGTGTGTGTGTGTGTATATATGTTGTTACTTCGCTTTATTTATGTGATTTTCCCAACATTTTCATTTCTTGTCTCTATTTGACATGTGTGATAGCCATCACCATTTGTGGCATCAATCCTTGTATGCATGTTGTAGGAGATTATTACCGGAGCCGGCCATACAAGTGCTGTAGATTGGTGGGCGCTAGGTAACTAATCTTGTGCTAAAGGAAACATGTATAATACACGCTACTATATAATAATGAGTATTCTCCCTATTTGTTGGATTAGGAATTCTTCTATATGAGATGTTGTATGGTTATACACCGTTCAGAGGGAAGACAAGACAAAGGACCTTTGCTAATATTCTGCACAAGGATATCAGATTTCCTGAGAGCATACAGGTAATAATAAAAGCATTTATTCTAGTAGGTGAGCCTTGCAGCAAGTGTTTGTGATGTATATATGTTAATTGTAGGTGAGCCTTGCGGCAAGAAGGTTGATATACCAATTGCTACACCGGGACCCTGCAAATAGGCTAGGTTCCTACAAGGGCGCCATGGAGATCAAACAACACCCATTCTTCTGTGGCATAAACTGGGCTCTAGTTCGTGCCGCCACACCCCCAGAATTAGAGGCTCCCCTGCAAGATATATTATTGGAGGCCACAGGAGAGACACTGCCTCCTCCTGATGCAGCTCACGCCGATATGTTCTAAACATGCATTGATCCATGAAGCTACATGCTAATTTGCTCAAAGGAAGCAAAAAATAAAATATTAGATGATGAAGATGCATGTGTGTCTATGCATGAATGTGATGTAGATAAGAACAATAATGTATGTTAAGGACTAATTAATAATCTCAATCCATCTTTATGCATGCGGGTGCAATGAAAATAAGATTGTGTGTGTATATTATTTCTACGATTGCAATACGCATGTGGGTCTAAAATATCTCTCTTTCTCTTTCTCTATCTAGCAAACTTGCATGCGCTTGCGCTGTAATGGGAGAAAAAACCATCAAACAAATTATTTTATGGATGGTTTCATGTTGTATTCATGGGATAGTGAGTTTCGGTTGTGTTATATGATATTGTTTATATCTAAAAATTCCTTAACACAATGTAATATATGTTTTCAAAGGATCTTTCCCTACGAGGGTTCTAGCTCCAGAAGTAGGTGAACTCAGATAAAACAGGAGACTACAGAACAATGATAGACTACCTCTTTGACCTAATGCACGAAGGCAAACTCAAATATGAGTATGTAATGTCATTCTGTTGTTAGTTTGCTGTTAAATCTTGTTGACATGCTCTCATCTAGACATTGTCGTGCCCGTAAATAGAAAAAAAAAGTGAGTCCTTGGAAATATATTGATTTGTTTACAAGATGGAGTTGATTTCTTTCAATGAGTTTAGCTCGACTGGAGAAGACCCTAGGTAGACATGGAAGCCAACCAAAGCAAGTTATCATGTTCTGAAATAAGGGTAGGCTAGGAGATCAAAGAGCATGCAATTGGCATTGACCT
Source organism: Miscanthus lutarioriparius (assembly GCA_904845875.1). Taxonomy (NCBI): domain Eukaryota; kingdom Viridiplantae; phylum Streptophyta; class Magnoliopsida; order Poales; family Poaceae; genus Miscanthus; species Miscanthus lutarioriparius. Next base: position 154,588 of record CAJGYO010000735.1, read on the forward strand.
ATATGAATGATGAATCCTATAGTTGGTTATGTCAAAGTGCTAGAGTGACTTGGAGTTGTAAATAAAATAAAGACAATTGTCTTTGGTGTAATTAGGAAACTAATGGCTTATAACTACACTTAAGTGCGAGTTCATTTTGCAATAAATGTTCAACATGAGTGTTTGTATCAATCGGCCTGTTCGTCGGTTGGTTTCTGGGCTGATAAGCCCGGCTGGTGCTGGATTGTTGTGAGAGAAAAACACTGTTGGCTGGCTGATAAGCCCTGGCTGAAACCAACAAGCGAACATGCTAATATCTAAAGTGTTATGTTCACTTGGTGATGGTAGGCGGTTGTACACATGAACTTTGCGTAAAGTTTTTTTTTTTGAGAAAATGCTATGTTCGTTATTTTGTAGGCAAATGGTTAATGCGAATTCATTTGTATCAATATCTAAAGTGCCTTTATATTTTTCATAAAAAATGTTTTTGTTGTGTAGATCATAACTTGTTAGATTTGATTTATGTTTTTGAAATCATCCATAATTTATGGATACCATTTGAACAATAAATGTTCTAGTAGGCTATATAATAAAATGCAAACGGTGTATATAATTAAACTATTTTAATTAATTAAAAAGGTGAAGTTGTAAATTGGGCAAATAGACTCATACCTTTTAAAAAAAAATTGGTGAATTCTTTTTGTTTATATAACTGATAAGTATAATAATAACGAAATAAAAAAGCTAAAATTATTGGGCCCACCTGTCAGTCAACCTTTAGCCTACGACGTTCCCCAACCTCTGGCGTTGTCGTGTTCATCTTCGATCTCCCTCTCCTGTCTCTCTCTCTGTTTGAGGAGAACTGCCTGCTCCTGCTCCCTCCGTTCCTCCGTGCTCCCACTCGCCATCCCTAGACTTCATTTCAGGCGGGGATGGACGATTACGCCCGGGAGATGATGGAGCTCAAGACGCTCGTCACCCGCACCCTCGAGAAGAAGGGTGTCCTCGCCAAGATTAGGGTTCGTACTTCCCACTTCTTCATTTCCCCAACCCCTCCATTGATCCGGTTCCTCCACCACGCCCCACGGATCTAGATTTTCCTCCCCCTCCGGTCTGGGGATCTACACCTCCGCTTCTGCAATTTGCCAATTTCCTTCCCAAATCCGCGGATTTTTTTTTTCAATTTCTAATGTGCACATTCTGAGCGCCTGGGCGCTGTTGGGTAGGTTCTTGTTTAGGAATATGAAAGAATGCTCACGCATTGCTCAAGAAAAGTTTTTTTCACCACGTCCATTTTTGTTGTTCTAGTTGCCATTACCAATTCGTGTGCTCATTTTGGTAAAACTCGTTCGGAGCATATGAGGTTGCTCGCACATTGCTGAAGAAAAGACTCACCTTGTATTATTTTGTTGGTCTAGTTGTCATTACCAGTTGGCGTGCCCATTCTTGGCACAGTCCTTAGGAGGAAACGCGTCTGTGTTACTGGAAATCTTTTTTTTTTCGTGTTGTGTTGTGACTATTGCACCTAAACTTCTCAGTGCTCTTTTGAGTTTTCGACTCTAATGGTATGATGCCAGGGAGGGGGGTGGACAAAAGAATCTATTTGTGTGTAACATAGATAAATACAGTTAGCTTGGGTTTCTATCTTTTTATCTGTTGAAAGCATGCTATGGTCCAATGAATGCACATACTTCCGCCACCTTTCCTGATGATGTTTCTGGCTGCATGACTAGGCTGAGCTAAGAGCAAGCGTGTTTGAAGCCATTGAAGAGGAGGATCGGGTGGTGGAGAATGATGATGGCGGGAATCCTGCTTTGCTTGGTAGCTGTAATGACCGAGCTAAGCAACTGCATGCTTCACCTTCAGGTTTGCCTTGCCCTTTGAATGTGCTGTCTAATCAGTTGTTTCAAATATGTCTGCAGAAGCCAAAGCTTGTCTCTGATGCATTATCAAAACAAAAGAAATCAAGAGAAGCTTGTCTCTAATGCTGCGCACGATATATACACCCTTTCTCTCATATACTGACCTGTAGAAATTTATACTACTGTTCTGAAATATTCGAGAAGGACAAAGGTTGATATTCTGCTGCATGATAATCTTTTCCCTGCTGGAAATTATGCCATTTTTTAGCAAGCGATTTAGGACTAAACCTGAAAGATACACATTTTTTTTCTCCTGATTGATGACTAGGGTGAGTCTTTGGATTTGAATGCTTCTGCACTGGTGATAATTCAAAGAAGCATTTCAATAATGTATTTTGTTGTTTTTAAGTCCCATCAAGGACATCTCAAATGTTTAAGGTTGTTGTGCTGGCCTTAAAATGATTTTCAGTACTAAGTTTAGCCATGTGTTTTGCAAGCTGCACATAACATGGAATGTTTTACATTCTAGGAATTCTGTTGCTTGCAGGTAGGTTACTAACTGCACTTGTATGCGAATACTTGGGTGGGCGCAACTAAGTCACACAATGAAAGTTTACTTGCCAGAGTGTAACCTGGTAAGTGGTGACCGTTCCTGATATTTCGTTTTTGCATTTCGGGAATCAACATCCATTAATGTTTCCCGGTTTTGTTTGTAAATCAGCCCAAGGACTTCTGGAAGAATGAACTGAAAGACTTTTCTAACAAAAGTGGAGCTGAAGGGAGCAGGAGTGCTGAAAGTGGTCCAATGCTTTTAGATGTTCTTGAAGGTTATCTGAAATATGAGGTTTATCTCTCGCGTGATCATTAGCAGAAGCAAAAATCATCCTTTTGTTTCTTTATGTTTCCCAGTAAAGACAAAAAAGGGGGAAAGCTTTTGTGGTAATGTAGCCAATTCTTTTTTCCCCAGAAAACTGTGTAGTCCTGTATGGATCAAGGTAACAAATCTCTGGCAATAGCTGCCGCTATAGCCAGCTATAGCTGTTTTAGGCACTACACCACTATTTGTACCCACATTCATTTTAGCCTGTTTTAGCCAGGCTATTTGTTACAGTAGTATGGAATCCTCTTATGCATTATGTTCGCTATGTAGAAAAGGTAGTATATTGAGTTGTGAGCAATAATCCTTCATACTATTGGTGTCTTGCTTAATCAAACTGTCCAAAAAATTAGATTGTTTGCCACAACTACAATACTCATCAAGGTATTGCCTTAGAACAAAAGGTAGGTGTTCTTATTCTGGAAGCTTAAGGAGATAGGTTTATCAAGACCCAATCATTGTCAGAATGTATAGAATGATTCTAAGAATAACCAGAATGGATAAAAATTGATATACTCTTTTCTGAGTTTGGTCAGTTGTCTTGCACTGCATGCATGGGATTTATATTTACAATGCATTGTCATTATCATTGTACTGAGATCTGCTTACATATAATTTTCCAATCTCAACTTATTGATGCAAGGCCTGTACTCAAGGTCTCCTTTTGATGGTCTGTGGTGCTTGGGGTATGAGCTGCATTTATGCTGCTTTCTGCCTATGACCTTTAGTTCACTGCACACACAAAATTTGATTTTTTTTTCCCCAGCTTGGTTTTCACTGTTCTTATACTTTATTAATAACAAGTTTATTTATTATTAACCTCCAAATATAGTCAATATGCTCTAGCTTAAAAGTTTTGGTTTTCTACAGCATGCTTTGGTCATCTAAATATGTTGTGTTGGGCAGAATTTGTCTCAAACAAGGATGGGCGGCAGGAGGATGATGAGTTCAGAGTCTGATCCATCGCTAAATGCTGAACACCGGAGCATGAGGAGGCCACCATCAGCGTCAGTTGGGAGCCTGCCTCCTATGGGGAGGTAAGGGTGATGCCATACCGCTGTGCCGTTATAAATATGCACAGCTATTTGTTTTTGGCATTAGATATTTGGATGTGAGTGTAACATATAGTACTTTGAAATTGCCAGGCCAATCTCTTCGTTGCAGGCATCAGGTTTGTGCACTGCTATGTAATCGTTTCAGTTTATGGTACGTAGCTGTGTTGTTCCGAATTCTGAAACAAGTCCACTTGGTACGTGTACTTTCAGATCGCAGAGGGGGATCTTCAGCTTCCAATAACACAAGGAAAGATGAGTACAACTGGAGATACGATGCCGATGATATATCTGAAGAGGTGCTGCGGGCATCGGCTGCTCTAGAAAGTGTCCAGTTAGACCGGAAATCTCGGAATCTGCCAACATCTTGGAGGTAGCTGGGGATCGATTGATTAATCGCCCCTCCATCATAATGTGTGTCCAATGCAATTTCTTTTGTCCGGGAACACCGTGTGAACGTATGGTGTGCCATTGCAGGCATTCAGGGGATGGCGCCGAGTGACAAGCAACAAGGCTTTGGAGCTGGTTGCTTTGACTGACACTGTATCGTGTAATTTGTATACCACTCATTTGCGGTGGTACGATGCTTGGATTGCTGTTATACTAGAGAAATGGTACATTGGTTATGTATGTGTTGTCTTGTAACGAACAAACAAATCAAGTATTAAAGTTTGTTGAACTATGGGTGGACTTGATCCGATAAGATTGGCACGCCGTTTCAGTGCATCTATCGCTCATGCGCTGCCAGTCCAACAGCGTGTTTCCTTGTCATTGGCTTACTCAGATGCATGCTTCATCCAGTCCAACTGTATTGTGTAATGCATATATTAGGGTGCGCTTGTAGAACTGTACTCCGTAGGAAGCAAGGGCAAAACACACTTGTCTTCATCGTTAATCATTCATTGTTGATGCTAGCTAATATATAGCACGAATTAAATTGAAGGGGCTGGGAAGACAAGTGCCAAGGGCCGGGCTGAGCCTAGGAACTCTGTTGGCTGGCCAGATATGTGGATCCGCCCCTATAAAATCAATTACTATTTGGTACTGTGTTATACTCCACTCTATTTTCGATTGAATTGAAACAACGTGCATTCAATTAGTAACTAAAATAATAGTCCACCGTTTTTTTTATTTTTAAAAAGGTGTGCAGCTAGTAGCTACTTAAGTGCGCCTTTAACTTTGTGCGAGATGCACGCAGTGAACTAGAGAGATTTATTTTCTGCCAAAAAATAAATAAAAATAAAAGCAAATATGCATGACCAAAAGATAATTTATTAGACAAAATAAAGTTGAAGATGTATGTGCACTCTGATTATTACATGCATACTTATAAGCAAGTGCCGGGGGGTCAACATGCCTTACATTAGCTCCAAATAAACAGAGTCTAAATATATTTGATACAGGCCACTTAAATCAACTGTTTTCAAATAATCCCCGTATCCAGCATGGCGTGTATGGGAAACAGGTTCTCATGCCCACTGGTATATGTATACGTCCGCCCAACTGTTGAAACTTTGAGGTATTCAAATTATAAGATATTGTCCCAGATGGTACGCAAAAGAAGACAATCTCTTTGTAAGGATGAAATCCGAGGAAATCAACAGGGTAGTGCCCGTCTGCTTCAGTGAGCTTATTATCTTTGGCTTCATCGAGGACAGTGTCAGCATTGTTCGAGAGGCCGTATCGTATCGTGGATTATTTACTGCTGGCTGGTTTGGTGTGAGAGAAAAACACTGTTTCCGGCTGAAAATTTACGATCGTTTACGAGCAAGCGAACAGGCTGTCGTCGCCATGTGCAGCAGCAGGTGGTACTTCCTCCTTGTTATTATAGTCACGGATGACCCTCAATTCATCATCAGCAAAGCCGCTGTGAAGAAGAGGGCGTCTATTTGCAAGCAGCGGTGGAAGGCTGATGTTAGTCTTCAACACCCACTCCATGTGAATGTGATCATTTTCTTCTTCTTCCTCCTCCTTGAGGAACCAGACTCGAAACTGGGGGCAGCGACCGCAGTCGACCCAATAAAGTAACGTAGAGTATACCCCTTTCTCTGATTTTCCCAAATAAAAGGTAGCACCCTCAACAAGTTTGCCACCTGCCGCCGGAGATTTCATCATTTGGTACTTGTCACTGGACAAGGCTATCCTACAATTAATTAATTACAAAAAGCATGAATATATATGCATGTGTGCTTAATTAGCACTAGATTGAGCAAATAAATCATATATATATATATAGCATGCAGTTGTACAATAATAATAATGATGATGATAATAGATGAAACGACGATGCCTAGTAGCTTTTTTTTAGAACGGGTTAACTATATCGTCCAACAAATTGCACTTGCGCCCACAAGAATCTTATATTTTAGTTTCCTATTTATCCCGTGTAACCAGCATGTAAACAAATTATGAACGCTAGTTGGAGGAATTAAATTAAAGGAAACATGAACAGTTCATCAGAAGAACAGAAACAACACTTTCTATCCCCTTGCCACTTCCTCCTTGCTAAATTGTCCTTTGTTAAGACTACTCCCTTATACAAATGCCACAAAAATACTTTGATTTTAAGGGGTAGTTTCAGTTTTCATATAAATGTGTTATATGGTATAGCTTCAACTCCTAATAAAGCTCTATACATGGATTTGACTGAAAACAATCCATTCTGATGTAGTCCCCACACAAAACGATCCCTCTGGTTTGTTAATTGTACATCTGCAAACCACAGCAACCACATCGTGCCACGCTTGTAAATTAACACCTACCAGAGATCACCTAAAAGCCACATTTAACGACGTCATAGGCAACACCGTTCTTACAGATGCGCCTTTTCTCTTAACAATATTATATAATGCGGGAAAGAGAGATTTTAAAGGACGTGGTCTTATCCACGAGTCCTCCCAAAATCGCACTTGAGACCCGTCACCTAGATCAAACTTGCCTAACGAGAGGAACTCCTCCTTGACCTTCATTAGACCAGCCCAAAAGTGGGAGTCCTCAGGCAAGTATTGAACATGTGTCAAAGTTTTGTTTCTTAAATACTTATTCTTAAGCAATTGTTGCCAGGCCCCATCTTCATTCAGTAACCTAAACAACCATTTGCTTAGGAGACATTCGTTATGAACATCTAAGTTTAGGACTCCCAACCCTCCTTGATCTTTCGACGTACATACTACCTCCCACTTAGTTAATCTATATTTTTTTTCTTGTGTTCATCGTTCTGCCAAAAAACTCGTGACCTAAAATAGTCCAACTTCTTCAAAACCCCTTAGGTATTTCAAAAAAAGAAAGCATGAACATGGGGAGGCTACTCAAGACGGAGTTAATCAAAACAAGCCTCCCTCCTGCCGACAACATTTTACTTCTCCAACAATTTAGCCTCTTTTGAAAACGTTCTTCAACATGCTTCCGGTCCTTATTCATGAGCTTTCTATGATGCATAGGAATTCCCACATACCTAAAAGGAAACGACCCCAAATCACACCCAAAAATTTGTGCATATTCGTTTTGGTTGGCTTTGGCTGCTCCGTAACAAAATAATTCACTCTTATGGAAATTGATCTTGAGTCCTGATAGTTGTTCAAAAACACAAAGTAAAAGCTTTATGTTTTTTGCCTTCTCTAGATCATTGCCCATAAAGATGACTGTCATCTGTATACTGAAGAATTGAAAGTCCCTCATCTACCAAATGCAGAACAACCCCTTGGATTTGATCGACCTCTTTAGCTCATGAAATAAGGATAGCCAGCATATCAACCACTATATTAAACAGAATTGGAGATAACAGATCCCCCTACCGCACTCCTTTCCTAGTTTGGAAATAGTGGCCTACATTATCATTGACCTTTACTGCAACACTCCCTCTAGACATGACTTTTGAAATCTATTCACACCAAGTTGGTGAGAATCCTTTCATTCTGAGGACCTGTTGTATAAAAGGCCACTTTAATTTGTCATAAGCTTTTTCGAAATCTAGTTTTAAGCCCAAAATTTAGGCTGTGGATAGGCAGTCTCCCAGCATGGAATTCATAAAAAAGATTCATCAAATCCGGCTTTACAACCTCCCAAAATAATTGATAAAATTCTGTAGGGAAACCATCCAGACCAGGTGTTTTGTTATGTTCAATGTCAAAAACTGCCATTTTAACCTCCTCCTCCTCGCTGAATGGAGCCGTCAAAACCTCATTCTCGTCCTCCGACACTTGAGGTATGTCATGCCTCAAAGTCTCGTCCATTGAGAACGAATTCGGTGTATGTGGTCCAAACAGTCCTTTATAGTACTCAGTTATATAATTTTTCAAATTCCTATCCCCAACAATCGTTCCTTCTTGTTCTAGCCGAACAATTTTTGTTTTCTTGTGTCTCCCATTTGCCACTAGATGAAAGTACTTAGTATTATCATCTCCTTGCAATAACTTTGTTGCTTTTGATCGTTGGAGCCAATAAATCTCCTCCTCTCTCAGCAACTTAGTTAATTGCCCTTTGAGATGATGTCTAAGTTCCATCTCTTGAGGTGACAACAAAATGCCTTTCTATCTAGGTCATCTATCTTAGTCAACAGGTTAGATTTATGTTTCTTATTTTGTGAAGACAAGTTCCTAGCCCAACCTCTCAGGAAACGTCGCAACCTTCTAATTTTGTTTTGCCATTTCTCCATGGGTAACCGACCCCTATTTTCAGATTCCCACACCTCTTTGACCAGGCCAAAGAAACCATCTCTTGTTAGCCACCCTAGTTCAAACTTAAAATTCATAATATTGCCTCTATGAGATGGTTCACCACTATCTAGTAAAAGAGGTGTATGATCTAAGATCTCTCGGGTATGTGCCCAGACATAAGCTAATGGAAATTTTTATTCTCGGTCTATTGTTACTAAGATACGGTCCAACTTTTCATATGTTGGAACCTCTGCATAGTTTGCCCACGTGTATTTCCTGCCTGTCAACTCCAGCTCTCTTAAATTCAACGTTTCAATAATAACATTAAACAAAAGTGACCACTTATTATTATATCTTGAATTGTTTTTTTTCGGATGGGTTCCTCTAATGATATTGAAATCTCCCCCTACTAAGGGTAGATCCCCACGGCTAGTACAAGCTCGTACTATGATAGAAAGTGTTCTCTGTGCTCTTCTTGTGCTGCACCATATACAGATAATAGAGCCCATGGAAAACTATCTGCTTTATTTTTGACAGAATCATTTTGACAATGCAAATAGAGAGCTCCCCGGAAATATATGGCCTTGCGGTCCCAGCAATCGGATTGCAGCATATCGGCCATGGTCCCGGCAGGCTCGCCATGGCGGACCCAGGACCTCTCCTCCCACCTCCATCTCCTCGACGAGAAGACGTGGATTCTCAATGTCGATGGCGGCCATTGTTGCTCGTCAAGGTCGATGGTGATGTTTTCCCGATTGCCCAGATCATGGGCAAGTAAGGGGATAAGAAATACCTCGAAGTGCTGAGGCGACTCCGCCATGGGATCGTACACAAGGTAAAAGCTTGAATACAACAAGTGGTGGTCGTCGTTCTCCTGATCCTGATCCGTCGTGGTCCCGGCCCAGACCCTGACCCCAAGCATGTCGCTAATGGATGGTTCCAGGGAGGTAGGCAAGTTATCCCATTGCCGTGTGGCAGGGTTGACCACCATGTCACACTCACACACCAAGAGCAGGCCATTGCAGTGATCCTCCACTTCCAGAACGTAGTAGTCTTCTTCTATGAAGTCGAGGCGGCTGCCCGGGATTCGGCGCGCCGTCGAGGGAGATGCAGAAGAAGGCGTCGAGGCGGAGAGGGAGGAGGTCGGCGCGGAGGAGGCGCCGGGCGTCGATGATGGAGCACCAGTGCTTGCGGACGCAGCGTGACGCCACTAGGCTGCTGGGCGGGAGGCGGCCCAGGACGTCGGCGAGCATGTCGTCGGGCAGCTGCTCCATATTCTTAGCTTACGATTACGATGGATAGGATCGGATCAGAGATTTGGAGGTGGTGGACCGTGGATCTGGACGGGAGGTGTATACGGATACGGTGGCGACCGGCCGGAGAAGATATGATGCTCGTATTGTATATATGATGATGGAGTCGATGGATAGATCGGAGTCGGATGGATTAGCTTAATTAAGCGGTGGGAGCCAGGGAGGTACGGTGGCGTGGGCGGATATGATGCATGCAGACATGCAGTCGTCTTCGTCTCCGCTTGGCTTGTATCACTCATCATCACTGGATAGGATGATATATGGTGATGGATCGGAGAGGGAGAGCTAGGCCGGCCGATATATATGAATTCACGCCGATACGTCTCCGATCGAATGAACGAACGCTAATCGAGTTCGACTATATATAAGCGGGACGTCTAGCGCCCGCACGTCCGGCGCCAGCAGCGCGTCCGGACGCCCGCGCCTGCTGCCCGCTCCGTGTCCGCCGCGCAGCGCCTGCGCATGTTCCTTCTCCCGTGCCTCTGCCGCTGGGTCTCGATTTGACCGTGCACACTTGTGCCCGCTGCCATCAGGAGCAGCAGCGACAGGCCACGCCTGGCCGCGCACTCCTGCTGCTCACATGTTATTGCTGACAGGCCGCATCCAGCTCGAATAAGGAGAGAGAGGAGCCGAGCATGGATGCACCTTCGTGCTTCACGCCTGCTGCCACGCCTATAGATATATCTTTGTGCTCCACGCCTGCTGTCGCGCCCGCTTGGCTTCCCATGCGCACGTGGGGACCGCTGCGCCCGAGGGGACCACCTCTGCCTGCGCCCCCTAGCCGCGCCTGCTGATGAAACACTTGCAACATAAAGCATTTGCTGCAACATATGTCCGAAATAGATGAAACATTTACAACATACGCTTGCAACATACGTGTATGGGCACTGCAACATATGCAATATCCAGATAAAACACTTGCAACATACGTATGAAATAGCTGAAACATTTGAAGCATGCACTTGCAACATACGCGTATAGTTATTGCAACATACGCAACACCAGATCTATTTTTGCAACATCTAGATGAAATGTATGCAACATACATCTGAAATACATGAAACATACGGTTGCAAGATGTGCTCATCTACTTGCTGCACCATCAGTGATCGATTTCTAGGTTTCGTCGTAAATCTAATTGGGTACTTCCAATTACGTAAATTAATAGTTCAAACCGCACTCAAAGGTAGGGTATTTCCTATTGATATAGGAACTTTTGTACCCGAAACAATAGTATCTCCAATTATAGCCTCTCTGGGATGTAAAATATATCTCTTCTCACCATCCCCACAGTGTATGAGATAAATGTATGTATTTCGATTAGGGTCGTATTCTATGGTTACGATTCTACCAGATGTTTTTTTGATTCCGTAGAAAATCGATTTTACGGTATAGGCGCTTATGACCTCCCCACAATGGACGCTCGTTCACTCGGAGCTCGATGCAGGCGTGGAGCTCGAGGTCGCCCACGGTCGACAGGCAGAAGGATCGTGGCATGGCGGGAGGCACGAGGCGTGGGTGAGGGTGCGCGACGCGAGGCACGAGGCGCGCGACGCAAGGGCAGGGGCACCGTGGGGGTGACGACGCTAGGTGCGGGGGCAGGCGTGTCCGTCCCGTCCAGAAAGAGCGGACGTCCGGAGGGTATCCAATATATAAGAGCACACCAATGGCGTGTCATGCATGCATGGTGTCGGTGGTCCCTGGGGCCAGGGCCCGCATCTGGAAACGATTTAATTTTCAAAAAGCCAGTTGGTTAATAATCTCCTAATTCATCTGTTCGATTTTTTTTTCCCACAAAAGCAGGCAGGCAGCAATCAGTAGTCAGTCCGTCAAAATAGCCTCTATTTTCCAAATCAATACTCTAATTCTATTTAGCCACCTGATTGAAATAAAATGCTAATTATGAGTATAGTATGCACTCTTTTGTTGCAGCGTGTCAAAATTCTCTCTAAGTGATGAACACTCCCTCCTTCCCTCCCACTAGATTGATTATTCATCACTGTATATATACATCTCGCTGGTATGGAAGAAAGAAAGAAAGAGAGAGAGAGAAATACACATAAAGCAAAGGACACGAAACACCATAATGAATTCAAATGACAGTTTCAGCAGCCATCGCATCACATAAAAAATGGTCCTGATTGAATCGGATATGTAGTGATATTGGCAACAGCTAGTCTGCTATTTGCCACTCTTATCACAGCAGGTGCCCAACTGATGTCTAGCAACATATATAAACATACCTACCATTTCTAACAATCAACAAGCTCACTCTTGTTTCCAAATTCCTCCAAGAAAATGCAACTGCCACCAGATGCTGCAGCAAAGTAACAGAGGTTGACCGCTTTACTGTCTTTGTTTCTACTCCTGCATCGTATTGTTAATAATACCATGCATGTCGCACATCACAACCTCTGTGCTTGTTGATGACAATGGCTTACTGGGGAGACAAGGCTTGCCTGGCTTAGGGTGGTTGTGCTCACCGCTGTACACAATTTCAACAATTTGGCCATCTATTGCTGTCTCCACCTTCCTCTTCACAGGTAAAGATGGCAACGGGCTCCGATACCCGATACCCGACGGGTATTTGATCCATTAGATGACGGGAATGGGATCATATCTTTACCCGCGGGCATCTAAATGGGCAAGAATCCATCCTCGACGGGTATAGCGGGTACGGAAACGTTCCCTGTTTACCCGTCCCCGTTACCCGTTGGGAACCCGACTATTTGAGCTGTCATGCGAGTATTAGGTCCAAAGAAGCTCAACATAGGTATTTTTGTCCAAATCTGAACAATCATATATATAGTTTGTGTGTTCTAGGAACCCTAGTTCAATTTTTCCTCACCATCTCCGTCAGCAGCACAAGCACGCCTGCCTCACGAGCGCTCGTGCCCCTCACTTCCTCAGTTCGGTCTCTCTGCCACCTTTGCTCGTCCTCCTCGCAACCTCGCTCCTTCTCCTCGGCATCTCCGAGACTCCGACACTTATACCCGGGTGAAGAAAAAACGTCTCCGATTGCAAAGCTGCGACTCCAAGTGTCCTTGTTTATCCGGTATGCAGTACCCGTCGGATATCTGTTACCCGACCGATGCCCGACGGGTACGGGGATGGGCAAGAATCTATACCCGAGACAGTTAACGGGGACGGGGACGGGGACGGGGACGGGATGAATTCTCCGTAGCAGGGAAGAGAACGTTCCGGTGATACCCGATGGGTGCATCCCCGTTGCCATCCATATTCACAGGCCAGCTGGGGTGAGTACACTTGTCGTAGCTCCGAGGGAATTCGCTACCTTTCACTTTCTTTTGCCCATATTTCCTCCTGTTGTATCCATCGAGTGATAAACGGCCGCCCATACCATGCCTCTTGGAAGTTTGGCATGCTGTTACATGGTCGCAACACTTGAAATATACTTCTACGCCCTCATATATGGTATCCGACCCAGCATCCTGTAATTTAAGCTTAACATATATTTGAAACAAGATCACATGAAGATACCCTGGATAAGTTCAATAACTGAATATATAACAGACAAATACTTTAATTTAGAAGGCTCCACTTAGCATAAAATTATCGTTATCAAAATTCATCAAGCTTCTTTCCAAAGCAAAACCAGTGTGAGACTTACTGTGGTTGCTGCTATCTGTGTTGGAAGATCACCCAGCAACGATGCCAACAGAGCGGCTCTTGGCCTGATTAGATCTGACTCCTCCCAAACATGGGCGGATCCATGTTCATGGTTGTGGGTGCGGCCGCACCCACGGAAAATCTGAAAAACAACAGTGATTATGTTCAATTTTTCACCACATATGCACCCATACGATAAAAATCTATGCACCCACAAGTCTAGCGCACCCCCTTGACTTTGCTCTAGCTCCGCCACTGCTCCCAAATGGTGATTGTTGGGGAACTGGTGGCATTGAAGTCTTGCAGAACCTTTCGGAAGAACCTTAAGCTGGAGAAAGGCCTGGAGGCCACAGGCTTCAGAACAACAACCTTCTCATGAGGTTTCATCTTCCCTGACCTGAAAAAACGGGACAATTTATGAATTTGTAATCAAAGCAGCAGCTCATTTGCTTGTTCGTAGAAGAGAGAGAGAGAGTAACAAAACTAATGTCTAATGCAAAGGGGAATTATGGAACTTAAAGAGAGTAGTAGACCAATACTTCAGAGACAAACTGAACTATATTGTGGTGAAAAATTCTGCAATAAATCAACCAAATTATAGTAATCCAAGGAAGGGCATTCACATAGGCGACGAATTGAGCAAGTAAAGAGAGTAATCGAAAAACAGGAGGGTTCGCATAGGTGGTCACCTTAGTCCTCCACTCTGCTGCAGCTGTATACACTGGTGGAAGCAATGCAAGGCCAACAAGTAAGGGAGTTGAGCAGAGGACAAAGAAGGAGGTAGTTAGTGCACAGGCATGTAAGACTGTTAGGTATGGACACAAAGCACGGGAGCAGATATATACAGATCCGCCTTCCTATGGTCAGCATTTAGTGATGGATCAGACTCTGAACCCACCATCCTCCTCCTGCCTATCCTTGTTTGATACGAATTCTGACCAACAAACATGTTTAGAACATTTGAGTATATTGACTATATTTGAAGATTAATAAAAAAATATTAATAAACAAAGAAACTTTACTTGCTTGAGGACATGAAAAGCCAAGCTGAAAAAAAAATTCTTATTCAGAGTGAACTAAAGTTCATAGGCAGAAAGCAGCACAAATGCAGCTCACACCCAGAGCAGTCAAGCACCACAGACTATCAAAAGGAGACCTTGACAATAGGTCCTTGCGTCAATATGTTGAGATTGACAAATCACATGTAAACAGATCTCGGTGCAATGGTAATGATAATGCATTTTAAATATAAATCCCATATGGCATAAGACAACTGGCCAAATTCAAGGACTAAAGGAGCATATCAATTTCATCAATTCTGGTTGAATTATTGTCTACACTCTCTGAATGTTTTTCCTTTCTAGCGAACTTACAAATATCACATCCTTGATACTGCACATAATGCATAAGAGGATCCATAAAGGACCATACAGTTTTACAGGAAAACAACTTTGTAGTTTTGAGTTTTTTCATTTGAGGACAGTAATATGCTCGAAAAAATAATATAAAATTTCAGCACCATAATAATCGCCAACTAGCACTTGCCGTATTATAGCACTAATATATTATTTGTATGGAGTTAAATGAAAATACTTTTTATACCAAAGTTGTACCTCTCAATGAGATCTACAACTTTGTAGTTTTGAGTTTTTTCATTTGAGGACATTAAGATGCTTAAAAAAATAATATAAAATTTCGGCGTCTCCTAAAAATATCAAAAGTACTGTTCATATGCAAAACCGCCCAGAAGGTTGAAATTTGAACTTTTTCAAGAGTTGGAGGGCCAAAATTATCCGGTTTTGAAGTTTGAGGTTGAAATATATACTTTGGCGATAGTTGGAGGGTGTAAATTATACTTTACCCTTTTCTATATATTGGAAAAGAAATAAAAAGATGATTCTAGCTTCTGCTATATAATAATGATCAAGCAAGAGATAAACCTTATACTTCAGATAACCTTCGAGGACATCTAAAAGCATGGGACCACTTTCCGCACTCCTGCTCCCTTCAGCTCCACTTTTGTTAGAAAAGTCCATCAGTTCATTCTTCCGGAAGTCATTGGGCTAATTTACAAATGAAACGGAGAAGATTGCTTGATGCTGATTTCTGCAATGCACAAACAAAATGTCAGGAACAGTCACCACTTACCAGGTTACATGACAGGTAAACTTTCTTCATGTGACTTAGTTGCACCCACTCCAATATTCGCATACAAGTGCTGTTAATAACCTACCAGCAAGCAACAGAAAGTCTACAATGTAAAACCATTCCATGCTATGTGCAGCTTGCAAAACACGTGGCTAAACTTAGTAATAAAGATGATTCAGGCTAGCACAGCAACTTTAAGGTTTGAGATATCCATGATGAGACTTAACAACAGAAACATCAACAACAAAATACATTACGGAAATGCTTCCTTGTACTAACAGCAGTGAAGAAGCATTAAAATCTAAAGACTCACACTTGTCATCAATCAGGAAAAATGTGTATCTTTCAGGTTTAGTCCTAAATTGCTTGCTAACAAATATGTGTAACAAAATGTCACAATTTCCAACAGCAAAAAGATTATCCGGCAACAAAATGTCAACCTCTATCCTTCTGGACTATTTAGAACATATAAAGTTTCTAGAGGTCAGTATATGAGAGGAAAAAAAAGGCGCACGTGTGTAGCAGCATTGGAAACAAGCTTTTGTTTATTTTTTCTTTTGTTTTGACAGGGTATCAGAGACAAGCTTTGGCTACTGAGTAACAGACAGAGCCAGCACATTTAAAGGGCCAACCTGAAGGTAAAGCATGCAGTTGCATAGCTCGGACACTGCAGGTACCAAGTAAAGCAGCATTCCCACAACTGTCATTCTCCACCACTCAATCTGCCACTTCAATGGCTTGAAGCACGCTTGCTCTCAGCTGGGACTAGTCAGAAACATCATGAGGAAGCTAGTGAAACTGTGAAAGTATGTGGATTTGATGGACACAAATCAGGGGATATACAGATCTGCTTTCTGCATTGGAAGCCTGTTTCAGTTCAACAAAAAAAACACCGGTTTGTACCATCTAATATCACGCAGCACTTTGCAGTTCAAATGTGGCTATTAGATGAAAAAGAAAAAAAAAATCTACAGTATGTGCAAACATGGGTACCATAGTGTTCATTATAGTAAAATATTAAAACACATTTGATAATAAACCATGCCAACAGAAAGGCAAAATATCATGGTGCTAGAGCTGCTGAGATAAGGAAAATAACAGGAATGCTTAAACTAGAATTGAACATAATACATCTCAACTAGAACAGGTTCGGGATTACCTAGTTAAACAGCAGGTGTTTCTAGGATGATAAACTAGAAACTTGCATGTTTTACAATAAAATATCAAATATGCATATTCAATGAAACATTTGAGTAAGAAACATGTAAGCACATTTAACATAGCTCTCAAGTTCTAAAATTCCAGTGACTAAAAGTTTCAGGAAACAACACTTGAACTGCTCAACCAACCATTTCGCTCTTATCAACTAATTCTCAATTGTCATCCAAAATCCATATACACACACAAAAAAAAAATGTACCAGCACTAGCCTCATATCCAAACTCCAAAGGCATAGAACTTCAACACGAATCCATTCATACTCAACAAACTTGCAAGCATAAGCACGGTGAGATCGCAGCATTTTGATCACGATCAGTAATAGTCAATTTGCTACTGGGTTTTGCCAAAAAATTACTGACATGGACAGATGTATTTTCCTAAGACTTCACTACTTACACAAAGTGTACGCTCTACCAGTTCTTCTTCACAAACAAGGCGACATAGCAAGAGATCCCTTGATTAAGATCAACAGGGGGTACCAGACTTGAGAGTTGAATCACTAGCAGCAACTAAGCTACTGCCTATCAATCTGATGACCCTCGGTCAGTGTCTCCCTCAGATGTGGAATTGGGCTTGGCCTTCTCTTGGATGAGGGTGTTGGATGACTGGTGGGATGGGGTTTCCTTTTCTTTCTTTTTTTTTTTTTTTTTTTGACAATGGTGGGATGGGGTTTCCTAGTCGAAAATCGGCATCGTGGGCCGGGTGAGGCTGGGCCTTCTTCCTCTTTCATTCTATCTATATAATAGGCCTCTTCTCCATGACCCGGCCTAGGCCCAAGGCACCACATCCCACAAGGTAGGAAGGAAGGAACACGTCGCGGTCCAGCTATCCGACCTTGAATCGAATCGAAATTCTAGGATGCCTGCTTGTACCACAGTAAGTACTTTCTCCCTTCCCTTGACATCATCATGCAATTCATTCATTCATTCAGGCGTCAGTAATCTCATTTTCACACTCCACTGTCATCAGGTGATTCTATTCTATTGTCCAGCCCGTGATGCTACTAGCATTGTTCCTCACTTCCATCAGAATTAATATATTCTTTCTCGAACGTGCATTTTGAATGCACGGGATTCATTAAGAAGTAGTAGAGAAAAATAATACAACAAAGTTCCTGAACAACAGTAATCCACCCACTTCCATCAGAATATGGATCAGAGCACGGCATCATATCAAAGACGAATCCTACAGTTGGCTATGTCAAGCGTCAGAGTGACTTGGAGTTGTAAAAGAAGGGTGTCGGCCTTTGATAGAATCGTCAAAGCAACTTATAGCTAGATCTATGTGCTGCGAGTCCATTGAAAATATATCCTTTTGGTTCGGTAACAATGGGAGAAAAGGAGAAATTCTGCATATTTTTTGCACTTTGCTTTATGTGCTCCTGTATTGCTGAGGAAAAATTTTCAACTCATCTAGTTGCTAAAGAAAAGACGCACCTTGCCTTATTGTATTGGTCTAGCTAGTTACCATCATCACCAATTGCATGGCACACTCGTTAGGAGGAGATGTGTTGTGTCCCTGCAAATCTTGTTTTACGTCTTTTGCTGTGACTATTGCACCTACAGTAGTACTCAGTGCTGCTTCCAAGTTTTGACTCTAATGTTATGATGTCAGGGTAATTGACTACAGTTTCTCACTTTCGCTAGAGCTTTTTGGAGAGAAAAAAATTCTCTGTGTCAAACACAGACAAATATAGTTATCGTATCTCTATTTTATCCGTTCAATGAAGCACACTACATTGCGCATATTTATCACCACAATAAAATAAAAAAACATGATGGGAAAAATATGTAAATATATAATGATAAAAGCAAAGTTGGAGACCAGCCCACTCTGATTATTAGCAAGCGGGGAGGAACCAACTGTTACATTTATGGGCTAATAAGCTAACAACAAAGCGAAAAGACTACTGATATAGTATGCTCCAAATAAACAATAATGATTGCGAACTCAACCTGCCTTTGATATATGAGTAGTAAGCTATACTATGCCTTATTCTTTTCAGAAAACTCCCCCATCCAGCATGGTGTGTATAGGAATCCGTTTTCCATTTCAGGAATATCTATGGTGCCTAAATATTGAACCTTTGAGCTATTCAAATGATAAGATATTACACTTGTTTGTGATATGCAAAGGAAGGCAATCTCTTTGTAAGGATGAAATCCGAGGAAATATATTAGATGCAGCCAGTTGTCTTTGGCCTTGGTTTGAGGGATGATAGCACCATTGTCGAAGTCCCATTCAGCAAACTCCTCCTCCTCTTGTGCAGTGGGCTGTGTTTCCTTCTCCCTGTTGGAACTCTTCTTATCGTTAATGATCCATGGTCCGTCGGCGCCATATTTTTCATTATGAACGGCAAAATTCACCACTGCTTCAAGGCTGACGTTACACTTGAGCACCCACTCCGTCTGACCAGCAGAAAATTCGCTAAGCAACCATACTCGAAATTGAGGGCCATCCAAATCAACTAATGCAGAGTATACCCCTTTCTCTGATTTTCCTAGGTAAGAGGAAACATAGCGATCACTAGTTTTAGTTTTGTTCTCTCCTGCTGCTGCTAGTGCTGCCGGTGGTTTAATAATTTGGTACTTGTCATCGGACAAAGATAGTCTGAAAATTAATTAGAGATGGTATATATCATGCATCGTCATTGAATTAATTGAGTAAACTAATCATACATGCAGGGATCAGGGTAACAATGTAACATAACATAACATACCTAGCTCATAACAGAATCATTTAGACAATGCACATAAAGTGATCTTCGGAAATAGACACCTTTGCGTTCCCTCCTGGATTCGATATGCATCATATCAGCAATGGTCTCGGCAGCCTCCGCTCCCTGGCAGTGGCGGACAAAGGACCTCTCCTCCCATCTCCATTCCTTGGTGGAGGAGTAGAAGAATGCAGTGTATGGCGATGGCGGCCATTCTTGCTGAAGAAGGACACGGTGGTCGTCGCCGCTGCTGCTTCTTCTATCATCATCATTGCAACCAGGTGGTAGTAGGGGGATAAGAAACACCTCATAGTGATTAGGTGACACCATGGGATCATACACAAGGGAAGCACAGAGGTTATACGACGTACACAAGTTGTCCAGGTGTTGTGGTCTGGGAGGCCAGGTGGCCCATTGTCGGGTGGCAGGGTTAACAACCATCTCATAATGCAAGAGGAGGCCATTGCAGTGATCCATGGCTACCTGAGAGACGTCATCGTCGTCGAAGAAGTCAAGATGGCCGCCGGGGATTCGACGCGCCGCCGAGGGGCATGCGAAGAGGAATGAGTTCTCGAATAGGATGTAGCTGTTGCAGAAGAAAGCCTCGACGCGGAGAGGGAGGAGGTCGGCACGCAGCAGGCTCCGGGCGTCGATGATGGAGCACCAGCGCTTGCGGACGCAGCGTGACGCCGCTAGGCTGCTGGGAGGGAGGCGGCCCAGGACATTGGCGAGCATATCGTCAGGTAACTGCTCCATGGATCGATCTCCCAAGTCCAGTGGACTGGATCGGATCGGATCGGAGAGCTGAGGGGCTAGGTGTGGCGGCTGGAGAATGAAGATGCGTATAGCATACGAGGGAGATGGAGAGATGTAGTGCAGCCGGGCGGCACGGCATACAGATCTGATCGAGGCACAATCGTTTGTCGCTTGGCAACCAAAGGATAGCTAGTAGCTAGGATCGTACGATATGCATGCATCCCACGGACCATTGAGATGATCGATCTGGACTGCGCATGTGTTTCCTCCTCCGATCGACCCGCCCCTTAACTCATGGATCATGCATCGTCCCATATGCATGCTCATGCATATGGTGTGTCAATCGGCATATATGCATCATGTTGTGCAGGCGGCGGTATATATATCTCATAAGGGCAAAGGAATTACTCAAGACAACCTATTATGCATGCCTGCCTGCCCTCATCGCCGGCCAGGCACACGTCCCACACCTACTCCTGGATCCGCCAATCCCAACTAAACTGACCATGCCGCAGCGCAAGGTTTTCATATTTTTACTGGCCTGCTTTTGCACCCTTGGCTCAAGCAGCTCCACCTATCCACCATATCTATTTTGACCTTAAGACTCAAACTTACAATCATGTGTACAGCAAGCTAAAAGAGTTACTGGAGGAAAACAATTGATTATCGGCAACAACGTCGTGATTTCTATGGCGAGCCGCCTGGGTGGATCTACATCCACGTTGATGGGGGTAGCACCAGATGACAAGGTGACACTGGCCATAACCATTGATGTATCTTATTGGCTTCAGGAATGCCACTAACTATTGGTACAAGTTTAGTGGCGGATTCAAATGATTCAAATGTTTACCGGGACCGAGCTACCGATTAAAGAGAATTATGGACAAATGATTGACAGAGGTCACGAGAATCTTTGGAAGGTTCCTCTAGGAAAACAATCGGCCATACATGCCACCATGTAACTTGATCAGAGATGCAAGGAGAGACTCGGTTATGGTGCGATAAAGAGCTTGCTTCAGTGCTCAGATTCAGGTAGAAAGTAAGAGCAGTAGCATATTCATAGGAGAGCTTTGTACTTGAAATTAGTAGTCCCGGTAGTTGGAAAAAAGCTCTGAATATAGATTCAAAACATCGAGATAGGTAGTTCGATAATTAGTGCGTGACGCCGCTAGGCTGCTGGGCGGCAGGCGGCCCAAGACATGCTAGAGTCCGATAATTAGTGCGTGACGCCGCTAGGCTACCGGGCGGCAGGCGGCCCAAGACATTGGCAAGCATGTCATCAGATAACTGCTCCATTGATCGATCTCCAAGTGCAGTGGAGTGGATAGGATCGGATCGGAGAGGCTAGTTAGGCCCCATTTGGCAGAGCTCCCAGAGCTGATTCTCTGTTGAATTCAGCAGGAACTCTGTCAAACAGTTTTTTAGAGAGAAGTGATTCTCTGCTGATTTCGTGAAGTGATTCTCTGAAATGAACTAGGAGGCTGAGAGCTGAAAAAAAGTAGTTTCTCCTGATTCTGTGAAGTGATTCTCCATCATGATTTCAAGAGTTTATGCTAAAGAATAAAAGATAATCACTTCTATCAGAGAATCAGCTTCCATAGAGAATCAGAATCAGATGGAGCTCTACCAAATAGACCCTTAGGTGTGGCGGTTGGAGAATGAAGATGCGTATAGTATAGGAGGTAGACGGAGGGATGCGCATGTACATGCACATGCATGTGCAACCGGGCGCGGCATATAGATCTGAAGGACGAGGCGCATGCAGTCTTCGCTTGGCAACCAACGGATAGGATCGTACAATGCATATATACCACCATTGATATGGTCATGCGTTTCCGGTCCTAGCTCCTATCGATCGATCCGGCCGGGCCGCATCATGCTCATGCATATGCTGTGGGCACGAGGCCTCTAGTTTCCCCTCCCGCGCGCCTTCTCCCCCTCGATCGGCCAACTCTTGTGCATGCATTGCCTGCCCGCTCGTCTCCGGCCGGTACATCGATCCCATGCACCTTGGAGTTGCTTTAATAATAATATAAATATAATGCTTACATTCTTGATAGTGATCGTCCTCATGGAACTAACTTCAACTCAGACTCTCACAGAGAGTAAAAAAATGTTACACAGGATAGATGGTGTCGGTCGTTGGTATGCTGCCAAGGAGACACGGGTGTTTATTATCTGGTCTATCTAAAAGAAATCTAGTGGATCCTTCCAATTACAGTATGGCAATAGGCCGCCTATCTAGCTAACAGACATTTCCATGAGTTGAAAACGCACCACTATAAAGGTGGCTCAAAAGCTGCCATGAAAACATATTTTCGGTATATTATTCCATAATAAATAAACCTACGTAAAATTTGTATGTATAGGTGTTTAATAAACCGACATGAAAAGAACCTATTTAGATACTAATTTTGGTGGGAGTGAACTCAAACCCTCACCTCTGACTCATCCATCAGGCTGCCTCTTTTCCTATTTTTTTGCATGCTCCATTTGCATTTGCATCAAGTAGTGGTTCCGCCCGCACGATTTTTTCTAGTAGCCCACATTAATTTTTAGCCCATTGTGTCTGGTGGTTTCTGCGGTTGCCGAAAGTAATGTGCAAAGTAATCTGCCCAATGGCTTGGCCTATTTCCTAGTTATGACCCCGTGGACGGGTGCACCAGTCAGGCTGATCTGCGAGCGAGAGATCCTCAAGCTGATCACCAACGTCTTGGCATAGAGGATGTTGAGGTTGTCACCTCCATCCACGAGGACTTTTAAAAGATGCTTATTTGATTTTGGTAATTGAGTGATAACCTTAGGTGGACTAATATATATTTGAGTGAGATACACAGGTAATTAGTCCACAAGTATATATGTATGAGCAACATATCCCATGACGATGTAGATGGCTCGGAAGATGCTGCAAAGCTTACACATGTGATGATGAAGGAGCTCATTACACATGAGACATGATATTGAGTCATGTGATTAAGGTGGAGAAGATCAAAACATGACTTGGGCTCGATGGACCGGTTGCAAGTGTGAAGGACAAGTTGAGTGATAACTTGACGCCGATGGACCGAAGCAACGGTGAAGAGCAAGTGAAGTCAAGATCGATGAACCAATACGGTCACATAATGATACGGAGTGGATCATATCATTGTTTATCATGTTGGTGCATGTGTTGCATCAACATCGGAGGAGTTGGAATGGAATGCGCAAGACAAAGGTATAACTTAGGGCATTTCATTTCACCGATCAAAGGTTATGTAGAGAAGTGCATGACCGGATTTAGGATAGATGGCCGTACTATTAAGAGGGGCAAATTTATTTGCATATCAGTCATCTAGTGCCACTCGAGTGATCTAACTTCGCATCGTTGCTAGGATCGAGTGGCATGGCAAGTTGAGTGGCTAACTCCTTTGGAAAAAAAAATTTGTGAAATGCTAACA
This sequence comes from Miscanthus lutarioriparius, assembly GCA_904845875.1. Lineage (NCBI taxonomy): Eukaryota > Viridiplantae > Streptophyta > Magnoliopsida > Poales > Poaceae > Miscanthus > Miscanthus lutarioriparius. The sequence goes on from CAJGYO010000735.1 coordinate 178,234, forward strand.
CACTTGCACATGATGGTGTACACTTGGTGGTGTTGGCACATTTACAAAGTAGAAGAAGTTGGTGAAGAAAAGGAGTTGAAAGCGCTGGTCACGGGTGACCGGACGTGTCCGACATGTGGACCGGACGCGTCCGGTATCTGACTTAGGCGGTTGTGTTCCCGACGTGACCGGACGCGTCCGATATCGATACCGAACACGTCCGATATTCTGGCCAGGCGCGTTTAGAGTGGCCGAGTTGATCGGACGTGGGGGCACGACCCCGCATACCCACAGCAGACCACATGGGCTGCGCCCCCAGGGGCGACCCAGCCCACAAGACGGAAGCAGCCAGGGCGACCTTTGTTGGCGCCGACGACATATATATCGACAGATCCTCCGAGGGGTATCCACGAAGGTAGATTGATCGGCGGAGAAGCATGAGATCAAGAACAAAAGCAGCGAGACACACAGAGTTAGATAGGTTCAGCCGTCGGTATGGCGTAATACCCTACTCTATGAGTTCATTGGTTTGTTTAGCTAATATCGTATGATATTCGTGAGTTTGGAAGGTCCCTACCGCCTTATATAGTCCGGGGGCGAGGGTTGCAAGTCGGTTAGATCGAGAGATAACCAGAAAAGTAATAATACGATTATAGGAATCTTGGGTTCATACATATCCTAACAGATCTCGTAGTATCTTCAGGATACCTTCTAGATGTCTTCACGGAGGCGCTATGTAGTCGTCAGTTGTAAGGCTTCATCTGTGGGCTGGGTCGCCCCTAGGCACTTCCATGTGGTCTCGGCCAGGTATATCAAGTCGACCCCTACAAAGCGCCTTCCAGAAGACACCAAAAATATATCCTCAAGATACTATAAGATCTGTTAGGATACGATGATCCCATGATTCCTCAGAATCGTTATTATTTTCTAGTTATCTCCTAGATCTAACCGACTTGTAACCCTCGCCCTTGACTATACGTATGCAGGGACCCCTCTAAACTCACACAATATCATCACGATAGCCAATACAATCTAATGCACTACGGAGTAGGGTATTATGTCATATCGATTGCTCTAACTGTCTAACTCGTGGGTGACTTCTAGGTCTTCTTGTTCTTGATTACACGCATCTATGCCGATCAATCTACCTTCGTGAGATACCCCTCGAAGGACTGTTGACGATATTCTATCGATAGTTGGCGTGCCAGGTAGGGGTGTGCGTGCTGTTTCTATATCGAACAAGATGGTATGTTTCGCAGGCTCTTCGTCCCTCCCACGGCCCAGTCAGATTTTCATGGTTGGATCGATTTCCTGGATCATCAACGCTAACGGAGTCGGAGAGCTCATCGAGCCGGTGCAAATCGATACTGCACCAATCACCCCAATGCCTACGACTGTAGACCCAATCTCGGAACCACCTCCGAGGTCGCCTTCATCGACAACTCGCCGCCTACTTCCCCGCTACCAGAGGAGGCGAATCGACAACGACGATCTGATCGCATCCATCGATCGGGTTGGCCAGAAGCTCGCCGATTGTCTCTCCATCACAGAATCAACTCTGACCACTCTAGTGCAGCATCGACCACCCTTCAATCTAGATCTATCGGAGGCTACTCGGGAAACTCCAGGGGTTACGGCCCTACCCTTCGAGCTCACCAACATCGCCGCCACCTACCAAGATGCCCTAAGGGGCAAGTTCGCCGACCAGGTTGAGATGTCCAGCCTCCCGCCGACCAGATCATCGACCAGCCTCACGACCGTCAACATGCCGCACGTCGCCGACGCCCGTAACATCCTCCAAACCATCTTGGAGGAGAATCCTGGACTCAAGTCCTAAGGCTCTACACGGAGACCGCCGCCGAGACCACCGCCAACAACTTCCTCTCCCTCCTTTCTGGTGGCACAATCTTCAACGTCAGTCGAAAGCCCCCCGTGTGGAAGGGGGAAACCAAGGAGGACCGCACCACCACGCCAATAGGAACATCAACCGCGTGCGCAGCGTCGAGCAAATGAGGTCGCCTTGCGATGGCGGCAAGGCTCACTCGACTGCAAGGAAGGCCACGCCGATTAAAATGGAACCTCGACGATGAATTTGTCCGTGTTGATGGCCATGATGTCTACAAGACCCCAAGCCAACTCCGCCATGGCCGCCAATGAGCTTCGCTTAGGCTCCCAGAGACACCGAAGGTCGCCATGCTTAAAGCGGCGCACCGCCAGTCAATGAGATCCTCCAGGATCGAGAGACCTTCATACTCTACAAAGCTCGATTTGTCGATCACCAGCGCCTTAAGATCCAATCACCGTCCAAGTCGCTTCACCGACCACCAAGACCGCGATGACAGTAACACCTCCGTGGGGGAGTTAGGGCAACCGCATCGAACACCTTTTCGCCAACACGCACCAGGAGAGGTCGATCAGACGCCCGAAAGTGCACCTCAATAATCTCTCGAGATGTGTGATGATGTATCGACAGCGCCGCTTTGGTCGCCATGAGGAAGAAGTACGCCACCGCCAAGAGTACACGAGCAAGAGTACAAGAATCTGCATCGGCTCTCGAGCTGCTCAACGGCGCAACATCGCAGATCGTATGCAACGACCCCAAAGGGCCCCAGCTTTTACGAGGGCACTCCGAACACTCCAAAGGGCCTCGTGGTTTCAAAATCACTAGGGTCGAGCCATACGAGGGAGGATGAACCCCATGCATGGTTACAGAGCTTACACCCGCTGTCCACGCCTGCTTAGAGGAGACACCGGTGTCATGGTGAATTATCTTCCCGTCATGCTCACGCCAACCGCCATGAACTAGTTCATAAGCTTACCTCAACCCCATCGGATCCTAGGAAGAGCTCAAAAAGGTGTTCACCGACAACTATATGGCTACGTGTACTGGCCAGCACAAAGCATGATATGAACCACATCTACTAGAAGTCGCTCGAGCTCCTCCGTAGCTACATCGATGCTTTTTCGAGATGAGGAATTATATTCCCAACATCACGGAAGTCGAGGTCATCACCGCCTTTGTTCGAGGACTCATCACCACGATCTCCACTCCAAGTTCAACCATAAGCTGCCCACGGGATTGGCAAGATGATTACGACGCCAACCAAGACAAGCGTCGATGTCGAAGTTTATAGCGCTTTAATGAGGAGGCGGGCACTCACCTCCCAACTCGCCGCAACGACAATCGCCCGATGATCGACGCTTACAGCTGATCGCCATCACGATGACCGCAGCCACCATCGAGACAAAGGGGTCAGGATCGCCAGAAGGATCCAAGTCCGGCAATATCACCACCCGCCACCGGACCACATCATCATCGCCGCTGACAAACCTCGCTCCAAGCGCAACTATGACGAGTAATACAAGAAGATCCCCGACGGCCTGTTCCTCTCCACAAGAACGCCAAGCATAAGATGAAGGACCGCTTTGGCTTGGCTAAGGAAATTCTAGGCCAAAAGTTGGGACAAACGACAACAACGACGGAGCCAGAGGGCCGACCACCGGGGCAACAATAATGCTTTAGATCATGAGAAGGTGGTCGCCACCATCTTCGGGGCCTCACCTCCACCGAGAGCAGTAAGACAACGGAAGCTCTAAGGTCCAGGGTGCTCCGCCGTCATCAGCGGAAGATGCCACCACCAACCCCGCTTATCGCCTCTTGGTCCAAGGTCCTATCACCTTTAGTAGGGCCAACCAGTGGGCGACATCCCCACACGTGACGTTTCCCACTCGTCCTGATGCAACCATCCCAGAAAGTACTTTTTAGAAAAGTGCTCAGCCGATGGTGGAGCGCTTCTAAACCTCTGCTCACAAGCTCTAAAGGATTGGGCCTCAGGATAATGTGATCTCACACCCTTCGACTCCCTTAAAAGGGTGTGGTACCTAGAAGGCATCCAAACCG